>CM031615.1:77195802-77213452 GCA_018398815.1 Conus ventricosus
CCAAGTTGCAACTGCAACCACAATCACCCTAAGGGACGGCTACACCGACAACCAGCAATGGACTGACAATGAAACAAATAAGTAATATACGCCACCCAGTGGTGTCGAACGTCGTAGCCATCGTGACAAACAGCGTGACAACCCCCTTCTAAATAGCATCTGTCTCGATAAGACAAGTGCTTCCTTTTTTGAACCTTGACGCATGTGCAAACTTCCACAACAAGGACCGAACCCACTCTCTTGATCGACAGAGTACGAAAAATCCAATACAAACATTCACGATAGAATCAGCCCGGGAAATACATAATAGCTACATTTATCAAACAACTAAGTGCAAACATCCAACCATGAAAGTAACAATCCGAAACCATTGTGATTCACATCTAATCACTACCGTTAACCACACTGAAGTGACAACTGTCACTACAGGCTGATACAGAGACCAAAAGGGATATAACCCTGGTTGAGGGAGGTGTTCCCCTGACAGATTTTCCAATGTGCTGACTACTAGTCGGCAAGATAGTCAGCATCCGTATTATTACAGGAACCCTAGATATGACGGAAATAGAACGCAAGACACTGCACTCCACTTGCTAACTCATGAGTCGACGACCTTGACTGCCTGATCCGGACTCAAGCACAGAGAGGATGAAGATCGCACTCCATTACAAACTTCCGTCCGTAACTTCTCTTTTGGGCACGCCAGTGCGCGTCCAAATCTGCCTGAGAGATTCATCAAGCAGTAAGTGCATCGATAGTCCTAAAGCGGGAACAGCCTCTGGGTATCGACTCGGCGGATTCTACCACTACCGAAGTGTCGCGTGACCGCGACCGGATGGAGGATTAATGGGTCCCACCAGGTCGACCCCCACCTGCTGAATGGCTTCCCCAACCCGTGGCACTGACCCTAGGGGAACACAGCTTCAAGCACCCTTAGGCGTTGTCCCGTTGGCAGACATCGCCACTGCGGGCAGTACTGCCTAACCTTGTGAGTTTTCAATCCCTGGCCAAAAGAAGTCTTGTCGGTAGCCTCGGGAGAGTCCGCTTGGAGCCCCATATGGACCCTGCCTGGGGAATCGTGGCCTGCCGGAGAACAGACTCTCACCAAGCTTTTGGTAACAACAAGCTGTTTGGCCACACGATCTGCTTAGTGGAAACCCTAAGAGGATCCCCCTTGAGGAGCTTGAACGCTCACCTTGGCGTGTCGGGCCGACTTAGTCGGACGATCACAGTTCTCTAGCGTTGGACATCCAAGTCCCTGGCCTGAAGACGGAAATGCTAGCAGGATCGGCCTTGCCAGAAAAAAAAAAACAACCGCCCCCCGATCCGTTTTAGAGATCGTCTGAAGAACGGGACGCGAATCCCTGTGGCCTGCTTCTTATTAGCTTTGGCGCGTGTGGTGACTCCCACACACGCTGTACGGGCAGATCCTAGACACGGACTGACTAGCGTCCGTTCGAAGGTGATATATTCCCTAATTATATGAATACAGAGTTCTCTCCAACCACCGCGATAGCCCCAAACATCGCCACAGAAAGTAGGGGAGGCGATTGAAAAAGTACAGAATGCGGGTATGTTAGTAATACCAGCCTCCAACCCGCACACATCATAACTAGACGCCCGCCTGGCCATAGGTGAAAACTAAATCCTTATCAACAAAGAGCGTTGAATGCTCCCTCCCTAATCCCTGAGGTGTCACCCCATGGATGAACCAACAACAGAAAGAAACACTGGACACTCTGTACCACCCAGAAGCTTGGATAGAACCCGACGATTAGCCGAGGCACGAGGATGCCAGGAAAGGACTTGGCCCCAAGACAACCAGCGGCTCTAGGGGCAATCTGTTCCTGATGTGGCCCAGGAACGACCACCAAGAAAACCAAATCGAGGTTCTGAGGTCCCCGATGACTTCCTGCCTTGTTCACGCACCTCTAGCATTGTCGGCGCCTTATTGCTACTAAATCCTGTGGAGGGTCTTCCTCTCCGTATCTGGGCGATGCCATAAGCCTGCTAGCCTCAGCAAACACCTCAGCTGTGTGAATCTGCATGGCCGCGAAATCCTGAGTGCTGTCTCGCCATCCCGGATCCTCAACTCTGGGGACTCAGTGTTGGTGAGCTGTTCAATAGAGATCAATCCTCCAGCTCCACCTTAGAATAACTGAACGCAGTACCCTAGCGTTTTGCGCAGCCAGCACCAAACTGCACAAAGGTCTCATCATTATTCTTCTTCATGACCCTAAACTTCCTCCTGTAGGACTCTTGGTAAGGTGGAAGCGCTTACGCAGAGCCAACTGCATGTCTGCATTTAAGACGCAGGTCACCTTCATTGAGTGAGCCACACACTCCCTTGCAGCACCAGATAATCCAGAAAAAAGGTGCAAAGCCTGTTTGCTCCTCAGACAATTGGTATGAACAAGCAACCATGTCGAAATGCTCTAAGAACCTATCAATGTCCTCACGAGGTCTGACTCTGGAAGCTTTACTTTGGGCTCTAACCCGTATCACCTGCCTGGTGATTAACCCCCCTGGTTTACGAACGGAGGCCGCGAAAAGAAGTTGTTCCTCTCCTCCCTACGCAGAGCCACCATCCAGACGAGTTTCTCGTCCCGACGGAGGCTTCCTCCTGTCAAGTGCCTCTTCCTACGCCGATCCCTCGCTGTCTGGCAGCCTCCTCCTCTAACGCTGAGCAGCCGTACCTCTCTACGCTGAGCAGCCTCCTCTCGACCTTGAGCCCTCCTGTCTCGCACCTCCTCCCTACGCTGAGCCTCCTGTTTTAATCCTCCTCCCATACGCTTGAATAGCCTCTTCCTTAAGCATAACCTCCTGTCTTTCATCTCCTCTCTAAACGCATAGCCTCAACCTATCCAGCTCGTCCCTACGAGCCTTGCCTCTTCCCTACGTACTTACCCGCACGTAGGGCTTCCTGCTACAGCCTCTTCCCATCGCAGAGCTTCCTGCTAGCAGCCCTACACTACGCTGCCGCTGTCCAGAAACGAAGACCAGAGGTGATACCTGAGCGTGGTCACCATACACTCCCGACTCCGGGAGGATGATCCGTCTGACCCTCCCTTGGGTCTCGACATTTCCCATAAGGAAAGTCCATCTGTGCATGCCCCTTTACGAGGGTAAGCCTGGAGAGGAGAAGGTTTCGGTCTCTGCGACTTTGCAACAGAAGCCCACAGTTTTCCTTCGCTATATCTCTGACGCTTCCGAGCGAAGTGCCAGTCGGTGTCTCGACCGGGAGACCCCCCCAGCGAAGAGGTATAAAAGTACTCACTGGACTACTTCTACAGCACTTGAATAGTAGAAGTTACGCCCCGCCGGGTTGTAGTCGAAGTACTGGTACAAATAGTAGGGACTTAATGTAACTTTTGAATACCCCTTTCTTGCTTCGACGCCCCGCGTCGCCATACCACCTCGCCGACCGTCCGCATGACAACATAATATCCTACAGTTTTTCCCAATACAGGGAAAAACAATCCACTAGAGAAAAAAAACACAAATAATTTAGGCGTGTGTATTTGTGTGTACGTGTTGTGTGTGGCTGTGTGCGGACAAGTTCCGCTGCTCCACTCTGGCAACACACGCGCTCTACAGCACGATCAACATGCGGTGGGGCTCACCGAAAAAAAAAAAAAAAAAAAAAAACTATTCCGGCTGCCCCCACTCTGGCAACACCGCGCTCCACAGCACGAGCAACAGTGGCGGTGGGGCTGGCCGGAAAAAAATAAAAAAAAAACGAACAAAACTGGCAGACGAATCCGGAGAGAGGAAAAAACAAATGGACACAAACGTCCGATACAACCCCCTGTACTCAATAACCCGGTAGAGAAAAAAAAAAAAACAAGAACTGGCTAATACTAAACAGGAATGGAGATGAGCGCAACCAGAAGGGCCAAGACTTACGGCCGTTCCTGCGTGAGGTACCCGCTGGAAGGAGGAGCTGGAAAGCGTTCGACTCCTCCTGGTGCTCGATCACCTCGACCCCCCCGAGTCCGCCTGATGTTTCCCCTCAGGCCACCAAAAGACTCCCTTTCACTCAAAGAGTCCCCAGCCAACCACCCACGAACAAACACGACCCCCGAACTGACTAAACATATACAAAACAGACAACACAAAACCGGTACTTCCTGCGAACGAGAGAGAGACAGCCAGAGCCCTTCACATCCCTCGGACGAGTCCCCCACAAAAATATATATGACACGACCGACCTGGAGGTCCGCCCAGACAGGATCGGTCTAGGAGGAGAGAAGGTCGTTTGACTGACCTCACAACGCACCGCAAGAGACCACACAATACAGATACGATAACAACACCCCAAGTTATTCACACCATCAAAATAACATTCCAACACACGCATACCATGCACGATCACAATACAGCACTCCAACGCACACAACAAGCACAAACACGAAATCAAGCACTCCAACGCACCACATGCCACAATGCACGATCAACACTCCAACTCACCACAACATGCACAATCGCAATCAGCACTCCCACCCCACAACATGCACGATTAAAATAAATTATTTCACCAAACTACGTACACAATCACAATTACAGCATTCCAGCACATATGACATGTACACAATTATAAAGAATATTCCCAGTAATGACCGCTATTCTCACACCACGGAGGCGGTCCCCACATCCCTGCCCCTGTCAAGTCCCGCAGGGAGCACCCTGTCGCACTAGGTGCTCCAGCCGGGTTGGTTCTCGTCAGGGAGTCGCCCAAAATCCGACAATAATCCCTCGACTACTCACCCAAGCGTGCAGTGAAGAGCGTGTCCCGGGTTGGGGGGTGGGGGGGGGGGGGGGGGGGGGGGGGGGGGGGGGGTGGGGGGGGACCGTTAAATAGCTGTTACTGTATGTCCCTGGACAGGGGGTCCAGGCCGGCCAGGTCGAGACGGCGGGCTCCCCTAGCAGTCCAGCGGTTCCCCGCCCAAGGCGTGGCTCTGACCACGCGTGTCACCATCTCGTCCGTGTCTCAGCCAGAACGTGGCTCGAACCAGCATCGGACGTGGCACCATCCAAGTTCGTGCTCCAGGTGAAGCCCCCGGGAGGTGAGGACGTATCTGGGAGGAGAGGGTCGGAAAGGAGAAAAAAAGAAGTAAGGAGGAAGGAAAACGGTACTCTGGAACCCTGCCTGTCAGTACCGTCTTACCATTGCTGTCAATTCTTAGCCACTCAGCATGATGGGCGAGGGGAAGTGAATACAACTCACACAGTAAATCCATTGAAACAGTCTT
This sequence comes from Conus ventricosus, assembly GCA_018398815.1. NCBI lineage: Eukaryota > Metazoa > Mollusca > Gastropoda > Neogastropoda > Conidae > Conus > Conus ventricosus. Next base: position 77,201,055 of record CM031615.1, read on the forward strand.
CTCACACGATGCAGTAAAAGACTGTTCATTAAATCAACAGTTTAATAAAACAAATATGAATTAATCTCCACCCTTCTCTCCACTCACGCTTACATGATTTTCCTCCCTTAGGAAATAAAATCAACAGCAGCTACCATCGCATTAATAACTGCACCAACATTTGCAAATAATAATTCAATGGCACAACTGTCACATTTTATAAACACATATCAAAATAACACAAATTCTCCAACCACGGCATCCAAACGACAAAATCTGCGCTACGCACGCTCGTGAACATAAAACTCGTTCACCTTCACACACAAACATACTGTGGCCGAAGGATAAAAGTCCGTGCGAATGTTACAGGGGCGGACGAGCGATACCAAGCAGTTGCCAACCCTGAATCACCAGTTCCTCTCCTTTCCCCCACACGACTACCGCATCACCAATACATAAACAGAGAAAGAATTTTGGAAATAATTTCGATTGCCAGCTTAAAGATGGAATTAAACCATAGAAAGGTCTCACACAATATTTCTCTTACAATTCGAAAACAAAAAGAAAAATTGCGCAAAATGAGACTAAGCCGCTAACAACAACAAATCAAAACAACAACCACGAAACTGCTGCTTAGCCATCTCCGTGGGAGACCCCGAAGAGCGGGCAAAGGACTCTCTCTACCCTCTGCCAGTCGAGAGACAGAGGCGAAGATGCGCAACAGAAGAAATTATGTCCCTCTCCCACAGTCCGACATTCAGGAATTGAAAGTACTGACGTACTCTCGATGATAATGTAAAGAACCAGGACTGAGCCAGGCCGCCCCCAGAGACATCTCCGCTCACGAGTGAGAGCTAACCTCCCTCCGCAATGGCGGCCAACATTCCATTCTGCGTCACAGAGTAGCATACTTCAAACTAAAAGAAACAAGCACGTGCGACAGGTCAAAAGACGGCGAGAGGCCGACAGAGCAGAAAGTACGAGAGTAAATGTACCGGCCACCCTTGAACTGCAGGATGAAATAGCACGGGCGGTGGAATAGAGAGAGAGACAGAGAGAAAGCTAACCGAAGTTGAGCTGAACCACACAAGGAGCAACTGCACCACAGCCACCCTAAGTGGAGCGGCTACACGACAACAGCAACGCATAAACAATAAGTAATTCCGCCAAACCCTAGGGTGGTTCGAACGTCGTAGGCCCTCGTTGACAAACTCGTGACAAACCCCCCTTCTAAAAGCAACTTTTTCTCTAGATACAGTGCTCTCCTTTGAACCTTGTTCGCAAGTGCAACTTCACAACAATGGGACTTCGAACCCAACTCTCTGTGATCGACAGAGTACGAAAATCCAATACAAACATCACGATAAATCACAACACGGGTAAATACATAATAACTACATTATCAAACAACTATGCAAACCTTACCAACCATGAAATTAACAATCCTAACCATTGGTGATTCAAAACTACCGTTACCTCACTGAAGTGACACTGTCACAACACCTGATCCAGAGACAAAAAGGGATATAACCCTGGTTGAGGGGAGGTGTCTCCTCTAAACTGATTTTCCCAATTGCTTGACTACGGAGCTCGGCTAAGATATCATCTACGTATTGAAAGGAACCCTTGATATTACGGAAAGTGAACGCATGACTCTGAGCTCCACTGCCTAACTCATGAGTCGAACGACTGACTGGCCGTATCCGGTCCAAGCACTGGCGAGGATGATGGAAACGCTCTCCAGTACAAACTTTCCGGCGTACTTCCTTCTTGTGCAACGCCCATTGCGCGACCAATCTGCCTGAAGATTCAGACAACAGTAGGGTGCATCGATTGTCCTAAGCGGGACGGCCTCTGGGTAACTGTACTCGCGGATTCTACCACTACCGAAGTGTAGCGGTGACCGCGACCTGATTGGAGGCTAAATGGGTCCCGCACCAGGTCGAACCCCAACCTTGCTGAATGGCTCCCACCCGTGGCACAGACCCTAGGGAACACGCTTCAAGCGACCCTATAGGCGTTGTCCGTTGGCAGACATCCGCAACTGCTGCAGTAACTGCCTAACCTGAGAGTTTCATCCCTGCCAAAAGAAGTCTGTCTTACTCGCTCGAGAGTCCGCATGGAGCCCATATGACCTTCCAAGGGGGAATCGTGGCCTGCCGGAGAACATACTCTCTCAAGCTTGGGGAAACAACAAGCTGTTTGGCCACAGCGATCTGCCTGGAGTGGAAACCCTAAAGAGGATACCTCCTTGTGGATCTATGACAGCTCAAAAAGGCGTGTCGGGCCGACGAGCGGTACGATCCATCAAGTTTCTCGTAGGCGGTTTTGGCCATCCAAGTCCCTGGCCTGAAGACGGAAATAATGCTACAGGATCGCCCTTGCCAGAACGCTCTTAGATAACGGCTGAAGAACGGGACGCAATCCCTGTGCCCGCATCTTTAGCTTTGGCGCGTGTGTGACACCCCACACACGCTTTACAGGCAGATCCGTAGACACGGACTGACTGCGTCCGTCGCAAGGTGATAGTATTCCCTATGATAAGGTAAACAGAGGGACGCACCACCGCGAATAAGCCCATACCTTCGCCACAGAAGTAGGGGGTGGATATAGTGAATAAAGAACAGAATGACGGTTGGATGTAAAACCAGTCCTCCAACACCCGCACATTTGCAATCATAACTACGCCCTCGCCGGGCCTTATGGGAAACTAAATCCTAATCAACAAAGAGCGTTGAATGCTCCCGAATCCTGATGGTGCCCGACCAAGGATGAACCAACAACAGAAAAAACACTGGCCACTCTGTACCACCAGAAGCTAGGATAGAACCCACGTTAGCCGAGGCACGAGGATCCCGGAAAGGACTAGCCCCATGAACTACCAGCGGCTTCTAGGGCAATCTTTCCTGATGTGCCAGGACGACCACAAAGAAATACAAAATCGGGTGCTGAGTGTCTCCCGATGAACTGGCCTGCCTTGTTCACACCGGGCCGCTAGCAAGTTGTCGGCCTTATTGCTACTAAATCCTTGGGAGGGTCTTCCTCTCCGTATCAGGGCGATGCCCTAATCCCTTTCAAGCTTCAGCAAAACCTCAGCTGTGTGAATCGGCAAGCCGCGAAAGTCCTGAGGTGCTGTCTCCCTATCCGGATCCTCAACTCTGGGACACAGTGTTGGTGAGCTTTTCATGAGATCAGATCCTCCAGCTCCCAACTTATGCTAACTGACGCCAGTACCCTAGCGTTTTGCGCAGCCTATCACCAAACTGCACAAAGGACTCATCATTAATCATTCTTCATGGACCTAACTTCTCCGTTAGGTCGCTGGTTAGGTGGAAACGCATACGCAAGCCAACTGCATGTCTGCATAAGACGCACTCCATTTAGAGTGAGCACACACTCCTTGCAGTCACCAATAATCCATAAAAAAGGTGCATAGCCTTTTGCACCTCAGTACAATGGGTATGAAACAAGCAACCTGTCGAAATGGCTCTAAGAACAAATCCAATGTCCACACTATGTCTGAACTCTCTGTAAGCTTAACTATGGCCTCTAACCCAATCACCTGCCTGGTGAATCACACCCCTGGTTTTAACAGATCCTGGAGGCCGCGAAAGAATTGTTCCATCACCTCCCTACGCAAGCCTCCAACCTGTCTAGTTTCTTCCTACATAGAGTTCCAGCCTGTCAGCCTCTATCCCAAAGCGCCGATCCTCCTGTCTGCAGCCTCCTCTCTAAACGCTGAGCAGCCTCCCTCTTCTACGCAGAGCAGCCTCCTCTCTACGCCTTAGCCTCCTGTCTAGCAGCCTCCCACCCTACGCTGAGGCCTCTGTTTAGCATCCTCACTCCCTACGCTGAATAGAATAGCCTCTTCCTTTATGCATAACCTCCTGTCTGTCAGTCTCCTCTCGTACGCAGAGCCTCCATCCAATCGCCAGCTCTTCCCTACGGAGCCTTGCCTCTTCCCTACGTTCTTCCCACGTATGGCTCACCCGCTAGCAGCCTCTTCCCCTACGCATAGCTTCCTGCCTAGCAGCCTCTTTCACTACGCTGCCGGCTCCAGAAACAGAAGGACAAGGTGAAATCCTGAACTGGGGTTTCACCACTCCGACCCGTGAGGATGATCCCGTCTGACCCTACCCCTTGGGTCTCGACTTTCCCATAAGGAAAGTCTTCTGGGGCATGCCCCTTAAGAGGGAAAGCCTGAGAGGATAGGTTCCGTGGGAAATCTCTCTGCTGACTCAACAGAAGCCACATTCTTCTGCTTATACTCTGTACGCTTCCGAGCGGAAGTGCCAGTCAGGGTCTCGACAGGGAGACCCCACCCACGAAGAGGTAGTAAAAGTACTCACTGACTACCTGCTACAGCACTGGAATAGGTTAGAAGTTACCGTAGTCCGAAGTACTGGTACAAATAGTAGGGACTACAGTAACATTTGAATACCCTTCTTCCTCGACGCCGGACGCGTCGCCATACACCAGCGCCGTACGACGCCATGACAACAATATCTACATTTTCCAAATAAAGGGGAAAAACAATTCCACTAGAGATAAAAAAACACAATATTTTAGGGCGTGTGTATATGTGTGTACGTGTTTGTGTGTGAGTGTCGGGACAAGTTCCGCTGCTCCCACTCTGGCAACACCGCGCTCTACAGCACGAGCAACAGTGCGGTGGGCTCACCGAAAAAAAAAAAAAAAAAAACCCAAAAACTATTCCGCTTTGCCCACCACTCTGGCAACACAGCGCTCCACAGCAACGAGCGCATCAGTGCGTGGGCGGCCGGAAAAAAAAAAAAAAAAAAAACGAACAAAACTGGCAGAACGAAACCGGAGAGGAGGAAAAAACAAAGGGACACTAAACGTCCTATAAAACCCCCTGGAACTCATAACCCGTAGAGAAAAAAAAACAAGAACTTGCTAAATACTAAACAGGAATGGAAGACTGAGCGGCGAACAGAAGGTCAAGACATACGCCGTGCCTGCGTAGCTACCCGGCGAAGGATGTCTGGAAGCGGTCGACTCCTCATGGTCTCACCCGACACCCCCGAGTCACGCCGGAAGTTCCCTCAGCCACCAAAAATACTCCCCTTTCACTCATGAGTCCACCAGCCCAACCACCCACGTGAACCAAACACTACGAACTGACTAAACATATACAAAACAGACAACAATAAACGGTACGTCTGCGAAACGAGAGAGAGACAGCCATAGCCCTCACATCCCGGACGAGCCCTCCACAATTGTCACGACCGAAAGCCCTTTAAGGTCTGCCCTGACAGGATCGGACTAGGTGGGAGTGAAGGAGTTACTGACCTCATCACGCTCCGCAAGAGACCCACACAAAAAAGATATACGATACAACACCCATATATTCCCACCACAAAAAACACATTCCAACACAGGACCACCAATTCACTCTCACAATAAAGCACACCAACGCACACCAACAAGCACAATCACTATCAAGCACTCCAACCCACACAACATCACAATCACGGAACCGCACTCCAACGCACACAACATGCCGCTATCGCAATCAAGCACAACCCACACCCACAAACATGCAACGATTATAATAAATATTTCACCATACGACTACACCAACACAATTACATCATTCCAGCACATATGACATTGTTACACTATAATAAAGAAATATTTCCCAGTATTGACCCTTTCTCACACCACTTAGTGCGTTGCCACATCCCTGCCCCTGTCAAGTTCCGGCAGGACACCCTGTCGTCGCACTAGTTGCACCTAGCCGGTTGGTTTCTCGCAGCGGAGACGCCCAAGAAAGACCCGACACCCTCGACTCCCAAGCGGAGGGGGCATTGAAGAGCGTGTCCCCGGGGGTGGGGGGGGGGGGGGGGGGGACGTAGCTGTTACTGAGGACCTGGACAGGGTGTCCCAGGCCGGCCAGTCGAGACTGCGGGCTCACCAAGCAGTCCACGGTCCCGACCAAGGCTGTGCCGCCTCGACCAGCGCGTGGCATCCCCATCACGAGTCCGTGGTCTCAGCAGAACGTGCCTCGACCAGCACTTGTCACCAACCAGTTCGTGCTCCAGGTAGAAGCCCCCGTGAATGGGGGAGACTGTACTGGGAGGTAGAGTCCGGAGAGGAGGAAAGAAGAAGGAAGGAAGGAAGAAAAGGGTACAGTGAACCCTGGCCGTCCGTACCTGTCCTGACCATTGCTGTCAAGTCTTAGCCACTCTGCATGATAGGCGAGGGAAGTGTATTCAACGCACACATAAAATCCATTGAATCAAGTCTTCTCACGACGATGCAGTAAAAGACTGCATTAAATCAACAGGTATATAAAAACAAATATGAATTACTCCACACCTCTCTCACGTCACACTCTACACGTTTTCCTTCCTTAGGAAAAAATCAACACAGCGACCTCGCTTATACCTGCCACCACCATTTGCAAAAAATAATTCAATGGCACAACTGTCACATTTTATAAACACATTTCAAATAACACAAAGTCTCCACCACGCATCCGAACGACAATCAATGCGCACGACAGCGCTCGTGAACATAAAACTCGATCACCTTGCACACATACAAACAGACGTGGCCGAAGGAAAAAAGTCGTGCGAATGTGACGTGGCGGACGATCGAGACCAAGCAAGTCCAAACCTGAATCAGACAGGTCTTCTCCCTACCCCACCGACTACCGCATCACCATATCCATAAACATGAGAAAGAATTTTGGAAATAATATAGAATGGCCAGGTTAAGTTGGAATTAACCAGAGAAAATGTCTCACACAATATTTCTCTACAATTTCGAAAAACAAAGAAAATTGCGAAAAAGTGAAGACTAAGCCGCATCACAACAAATCAAAACAAACAGACACGAAACAGATGCTTACCACTACCCTAGGGTGACCCCTAAGAGGCGGGTCAAAGGACTCTCTCTAACCCTCTGACCAGTCCGATAGGACGAGCCGAAGATGCGGAAACAGAAGAAATGATGTCCCTCACCTACATGCGAGCTGCAGGAATGAAAGTACTGACTGATACTCCGATGTAAGTGTAAAGAACCATGACTGAGCAGGCGCCGCCAGAGGACATCTCCCTCGAGTGAAGAGCTAACCTCCTCCCTGTCAGCATGGCGGCCAACATGCCATGCTGCGTCACAGAGTGAGCATACTTCAAACTAAAAGAAAACGACACGTGCGACAGGTAAAAAGACAGGCAGAGCCGACAGAAACAGAAGTTTAGAGAGAAAGTTTCCGGCCACGGCCTGAACTTTGCAGGATGAAATAGCACGGGCGGTGGTAATTAGAGAGAGAGAGAGAGAAAGCCAACCGAAGTTGAGCTGAACCACAAGCCAAGGTGCAACTGCACACAAGCCACCCTAAGGGACGATCTACACGACAACAGCAACGACAATAAACAAATAGTAATTCGCCACCTAGAGGGTCGAACGTCGTAGGCCACGTGACAAACTCTACACACATACACAAACACCACACTGTCACTCATAACACACACACACAACACACACTATCCTCACCCAAGACACACACACACACACCTCACGCACACAACACACACACACACAAACACACACACACACACAAACACAAACCACAAACACAAACACAACACACACACTATCCTCATACACACACAGCACACATCAACACTTGTCCTCATACACACACACACACACTGTCCATCATACCCACCACACACTTAAGCCTCATACACAACACACTGTCCACATACACACACACACACACACACTGTCCACATACACACACACTGACCTCATACACACACACACACTGTTCCTCATACACACACACTATCCCATACACACACACTGTCCTCATACACACACATCACTGTCCTCATACACACACACTGTCCTCATACACACACAACTATCCTCCCATACAACTGACCTCATACACACAACACTGTCCTCACACACACACACTGTCCTCATACACACACACTATCCTCCAAACACACACACACACACACACACAACACACACAAACACACACACAAACACACACATCGACACACTGTCCTCAAACACACACACACTGTCACTCATACACACACACATGCACACACACACACTCAACACACAACGAGCACACTGTTCCTCATACACACCCACACACACTAACCTCAAACACCCACAAACACACTAGATCTCATACACACCCACACACACACCCACATCACACACACACACACCACCACACACGACACACACACACTATCCTCATACACAACACACTACAACAACACACACACACACACACGACACACACACACACACAGCACACACGCACACACACACTGTTCATCCAAAATTTTAAAAAAACACACACACACTGTCCTCACACACACACACACACTGCCTCATACACACACACACTGTCCCTAATACACACACACACACACACACACACAACAACACACACACACACACACACACACACACACACAACACACTGTCCTCACATACACACACACACACACACACAACACACACTGGTCCTCATACACACACACTGTCCTCATACACAGGGACAACACACACACACAGCACACACACACACCACACACACACACACACACAACACCCACTGTTCTCATACACACACACCCACACACTACACACGTCCACATACACACACACACACACACACACACACATCACACACACAGCCATCAGTCCTCATACACAACAAACACACACACAGTCCTCCATACCACACACACACACACTCACACACTGTCACAACATCACAGCACACACACACACACACAGCACACACACACACACACACAGTCCTTATACACACACACACACACACACACACACACTGTTCTCATACACACATACATACACCACACCACTATCCTCATACACAAACCCACACAACACACACACACACAACACGACACACACACACACACACTCACTATCCACATAACAGCACACACACAGTGCACAACACAGAAATACACACACACACACACACACACACACACCACACTGTCCTCAACACAACAATCACACTGTCCTCATACATACACGCCACACACACACACACACACACACACACACACACACACACACCACACAATCCTCAAACACATACACACACACACACACAACACACACACAGTCCTCAAACACACACACACACAATCCTCATACACACACACACACTAATCCTCATACTCACACACACACACCACACACCAGCCTCATACACACACACACACTACCTCATAAACACACGACACACACTATCCTCAATACACACACACACACTATTCCTCAAACACACACACACACCCCAATCCTCATACACATACAACACACACGCACACCTATCCTCATACACACACACACAAGCTATCCTCAAACACACACACACCCACACACGAACACACACACACACACACGACACACTGTCCTCATACACACACACACACACAACCCAAACACACACACACACACACTATCCACATACACACACACACACTGTCCTCAATACACACACCACACACTGTACCTCATACACACACACACCACTATCCTCATAACACACACACAACACACACTATCACTCCATACACACTCCCTCCACCACACTATCCTCATAAACACACATGCACACTACCTCAAAACACACACATCACCACACTATCCTCATACACACACACAACACCTATCCTCATACACGACACACACACACATCCTCATACACACACACACACACAAGACTGTCCTCATACACACAAACACACACACACACCCCCCACACACACGACTAAACCTCACACACACACACACACAGACTATCCCACATACACACACAACCACACACACACGTCTCAATACACACACACACACACGTCCTCATACACACAACACACACACACACACTATCCTCATGACCACACACACACACACACACCACACACACACACACACACTTATCCTCATAACACACACACACCACACCACAATCCTCAATACACACACACTCCACACACATCCTCATAAACACACACCCTATCCTCATAAACACACACACCCTATCCACATACACACACACAATCCACATACACACCCACACACACCCACACTCACCATACATACACACACATACCATACACACACACACAACCCGCATCACGAACGCATGTACGCACACCAACACACTATCCTCCATACACAGACACCACACACTAAACCACATACAAACACGAGTCCACATACTATCATACAATACACCCACACCACACACACACTATCCTCATATATACATAAAACACGACACACACCAAACTCACACACTATCCCACATACACACCACATGCATGCACACACACAGATTATCCTCATACATACACACACACAATCAAAGACACACACACACGACTATCCACACACACACACTATCTTAATGCACACTACACACACACACACAACACACACACACACACACACACAATCTATGCATATACACACACACACACTATCCTAATACATACAACAGAATACACACAACACTATCCAAATACAATACCACACACATCCTAATACATACACACACACTATCCTAATACACACAACACACACTATCCCTAATACACACACAACACTATACTAATACAACACACACACACAATTCCGAATACACGACACCACACACACTATCCTAACACACACACACACACAATCCTAAAACACACCAGCACTCACACTAACCTAATACACACACAACACACTATCCTAATACACACACACACTATCCTAATACACACACACACACTATCCTAATACACACACACACACGTATCCTAATACACACACACACCTATCCAATAACACACTACAGTCCCACAGGTCTGCACCTTCTAGTACTTCCCCTACTGCACGGCAAAATAAAAGGGAACAGAAGTTTTACTATAATTAATTTTTAAAAAGACTTACTTCCTACCTTGTTCTTTAATTTCACATTAAATAAACCTTTTCCTCTCACATTTCTGTGCCCCATCAATCAAAGGGCGGGATGGTCTCTATCCTTGGTGGGGGTCCAGTGCTGATCAAAGGTCGGGATGGGTTCTACCTTGGTGGGGGTCAGTGCTGATCAAAGGGCGGGATGGGTTCTACTACCTTGGAGGGGGTCAGTGGCTGATCCAAAGGGCGGGATGGTTTCTACCGTTGGTGGGGGTTCAGTGCCGATCAATCATAGGGCCGATGGGTTCTACCATGGTCGAGGTCATGCCGATCAATCAAGTGGCGGGATGTGGGGGATCTAACTTGTTGGGGGTCAGTTCTGATCAAGGCGGGATTGTTCTACTAGGTGGGGTGTCATTTCAGGATCAAAGGGCGGGATGGTTTCTACCTTGGTGGGGTCAGTGCTGATCAAATGGCGGATGTGGTTCTACCTTGGTGGGGTCAGTGGGCCGACAATCAAAGGGTCCGGATGGGTCAACCTGGTCGGGGTCAGTGTCCGATCAATCAAAGGGTCGGGATGGGTTCTACCTAGGTGGGGGTCATGCTGGATCCATCAAGAGGTGGCGGGATGAGGTTCTACCTGGAGGGGGTCAGTGCCTGATCAAAGGGCGGATGGGTCTACCTTGGTGGGGGTAAGTGCTGGATCAAAGGGTGGGATGGTTTCAACCTTTGTGGGGGTCATGCCGATCAATCAAAGGGCAGGATGGGTTCTACCTTGGATGGGGTCTTGCTGATCAATCAAAGGGCGATGGTTCTACCTAGGTGGGGGTCATTGCTGACAAAGGGCGGGATGGTTCTACCTTGTGGGGGTCAGTGCTGAACAAAGGGTGGGATGGTTTCTACCTTGGTGGGGTCATGCCGATCAATCAAAGGGCAGTGATGGGATTCTGACATTGGTGGGGGTCAGTGCTGATCAATCAAAGGGCGGGGAATGGGTTTCTACTCTTGGTGGGGGTCAGTGCCGATCAATCAAAGGGCAAGATGGGTTTCTACCTTGGTTGGGGCAGTGCAGATCCAAAGGTGGGATGGGTTCTACCTTTGGTTGGGTCATGCCGATCATCAAAGGGCGGGATTGGGTTCTACCTTGGTGGGGGGTCAGTGCTGATCAAATCAAAGGGCGGGATGGGTTCTACTCTTGGTTTGGGCTGTCATGCAGATCAAAGGGCGAGATGGTTCTACCATGGTGGGGGTCAGTGCTGACAAAGGCGGGATGGGTTTTCTACTTTGTGGGGTCAGTGCCGATCATCAAGGCGGATGGTTCTACCTTGTTGGGGGTCCGTGCTGATCAAAGGGCGGATGGGTTCTACCTTGGTGGGGGTCAGCCGATCAAACAAAGGCGGGATGGGTTCTACTTGGTGGGGTGTCAGTGCTGATCAATCAAGGGCGGGATGTGTTCTACCTTGGTGGGG
>CM031615.1:77213552-77226052 GCA_018398815.1 Conus ventricosus
AGGAAGGACCGATGTCTGGAGTATACCAGGAAGGACTGATGTCTGACAACATAGGGCAGGACCGATATCTACTACACAAGGGCAGGATTGATGTCTGGAATACACAGGAAGGGCCGATGTCTGAATACACAGGCAAGGACCGCTGTCTAGTAATCCAAAAAAAAAGAATAACAATAGGGAAGGACACTGATGTCTGAATACACTGGGAAGGACCGAAGTCTGAACACACAGAAGGACCGTGTCTTTAATACACAGTGAAGGACCGAATGTCTGAATCCATAGGTCAGGACCGCTGTCAGAATACATAGGGAAGGACCCCGATGTTTAATACACAGGGAAGACGCAATGTCTGAATACACAAAGAAGGACCGCTGTCTACAACACAGGAAGGACTGAATGCTGAATACCCAGGGAAGATGATGTCTGAATACCCAGGGAAGGACTATGTCTGAATACCACATTGAAGTACCGATGTCTGCATACACAGGGAAGGAACCGATGTCTGGAACAACACAGGGAAGGACCGTGGTCTGGAAATACACAGGGAAGGACCGATGTCTGAATACACAGGAAGGAACCGATGACTGAATACAAAGGGATCGTGACCGATGTCTGAATACACAGGGAAGGACCGATGGTGTGGAGTCATACCATAGGGAAGTGACCTAAGTCAATACAACAGGGAAGGACCGATGTCTCGCCGTGATGACGTCACTCCACCACAGGAAACCCTGCACTGCTGCTAGTCACCTGGCTAGTGTTTAGGTGCCTTATGTCCACCACCATACAGCTAAGGTCACTTGGGTGGTGTTCAGGGTGCCTTTGTCCACCAACATCCGCAGCTAAGGTCACTTGGGTGGTGTTAGGGTGCCTTTGTCCACACAACATACAGCAACAGTTCACCTGGGAGGTTTTCCAGGGTGCCTTTGGTCCACCCAAATACAGCTAAGTCACCCTGGGTGGTTCCAGGCTGTCTATATGTCCCATACCCAAATCCAGCTAAGTCACCTGCGTGGTGTTTCAAGGTGCCTTTGTCCACCAACTACAGCTAAGATCACCTGGCTGGTGTTCAGGCGGCCTTTGTCCACCAACTTACAGGAAACAACCTGCTGACCTCTCCGCATCCTCTCCATCTGGAACTGCCGCTGTCGAACACGTATGGTTCTCCTCAAACGCCCTCTCCCTTCTTCGTCTGAAGCAAGAACAACACCCACAGCCGCACTCCCTCCCCGGGGACAATACTGACCAACCCAGCAAACAAAACACCCGGCGATTCTGACTGCTGAAGCGTGTCTGCTGATATGCCAACTGGATTCCAGCGTGGGCGAAAGAAAGCAGTATGGATTGTCTGACAAAAGACGTTCTTTTCTCAAAACAATGCTCTTATTCACCGTCCACTTATCAGCGAGAGCGTTCAACGAGAGTCGGCCGATAACTCAGTTATGGTAAGAAAAAGAAAAAATACAATGGGTGCCAGGCTTGCTACATTCAGGCATGGCGTGTGTGCGTGAGTGTGTATGTGAGTGTGAGTGTGTGTGTGTGTGTGTGTGTGTGTGTGTGTGTGTGTGTGTGTGTGTGTGTGTGTGTGTGTGTGTGAGAGAGAGAGAGAGAGAGAGAGAGAGAGAGAGAGAGGGTGTGCTTGTGTGTGTGTATGTGTGTGTGTGTGTGTGTGTGTGTGTGTGTGTGTGTGTGTGTGTGTGTGTGTGTGTGTGTGTGTGTGTGTGTGTGTGTGTGTGTGTGTGTGTGTGTGTGTATGTGTGTGTGTGTGTGTGTGCGTGTGCGTGCGTGAGCGCGTGTGTTGACTTCAACGAGGCGACAGCCCTGATATAACCCTTTACGGTCGGCTGGGCTATGAGCAACATGAACTGAAATGTGTGTGTGTGTGTGTGTGTGTGTGTGTGTGTGTGTGTGTGTGTGTGTGTGTGTGTGTGTGTGTGTGTGTGTTCAAATTATCATAAGAGATGCAAGAAGTGATAAAAAGTAACTCGGCTACACGCGATGTACCTTTACTGTGAATAACATTCAGACAGACAGATTTACAAACACACCCACACACTCACATTCATGCAAACACACAAACACGCACGAACGCGCGCGCGCACTCTCACACATACAGAGAGAGAGAGAGAGAGAGAGAGAGAGAGAGAGAGAGAGAGAGAGAGAGAGAGAGGAGAGAGAGAGAGAGAGAGAGAGAGAGAGAGAGAGAAGACAGACAGACAGACAGACAGGCAGACAGACAGACAGAGAATTGGACACAAGAGGGGAAGAGAAGGGAAGGGGAGGGGAGAACGGAAACAGGCGGAAGCTCATGACTTTTAGCGACTGGGCACTTGGGAAGATGATTTTGAATTCTTTTTATGGCACAAAAATCACATAGTTTTGTGATTCCTTTGGAAAATTCCAATCCTTTTTAAGGGACAAAAATCACATGGTTTTGTCATTCCTTTGGGAAACGATTTTCAATCCTTTTTAAGGCACACAAATCACATGGTTTTGTCATTCCTCCTTGGGGATCCGTAAAAGCAAATCCCAGTTTGGACTACACTGTTTCCGTTTCTGTATTCGCACGAGCACTGGCATCATTACAGTCAAACCATACCGGGTGCTAGTATGATTCAAAGCACGTTCAAATGAAACGTGATTAAGTTAATCATTTTGTCTTCTAGCTCCGTTGAGCCATTGTGATGAAGTTTGTGTTTCGATCTGGACGATGCAAAGACGAAACAAGCACCATTGTGATGAAGTTTGTGTTTCGATCTGGACGATGCAAAGACGAAACAAGCACCATTGTGATGAAGTTTGTGTTTCGATCTGGACGATGCAAAGACGAAACAAGCACCATTGTGATGAAGTTTGTGTTTCGATCTGGACGATGCAAAGACGAAACAAGCACCATTGTGATGAAGTTTGTGTTTCGATCTGGACGATGCAAAGACGAAACAAGCACCATTGTGATGAAGTTTGTGTTTCGATCTGGACGATGCAAAGACGAAACAAGCACCATTGTGATGAAGTTTGTGTTTCGATCTGGACGATGCAAAGACGAAACAAGCACCATTGTGATGAAGTTTGTGTTTCGATCTGGACGATGCGAAGACGAAACAAGCACCATTGTGATGAAGTTTGTGTTTCGATCTGGACGATGCGAAGACGAAACAAGCACCATTGTGATGAAGTTTGTGTTTCGATCTGGACGATGCAAAGACGAAACAAGCACCATTGTGATGAAGTTTGTGTTTCGATCTGGACGATGCAAAGACGAAACAAGCACCATTGTGATGAAGTTTGTGTTTCGATCTGGACGATGCAAAGACGAAACAAGCACCATTGTGATGAAGTTTGTGTTTCGATCTGGACGATGCAAAGACGAAACAAGCACCATTGTGATGAAGTTTGTGTTTCGATCTGGACGATGCAAAGACGAACAAGCACCATTGTGATGAAGTTTGTGTTTCGATCTGGACGATGCAAAGACGAAACAAGCACCATTGTGATGAAGTTTGTGTTTCGATCTGGACGATGCAAAGACGAAACAAGCACCATTGTGATGAAGTTTGTGTTTCGATCTGGACGATGCAAAGACGAAACAAGCACCATTGTGATGAAGTTTGTGTTTCGATCTGGACGATGCAAAGACGAAACAAGCACCATTGTGATGAAGTTTGTGTTTCGATCTGGACGATGCAAAGACGAAACAAGCACCATTGTGATGAAGTTTGTGTTTCGATCTGGACGATGCAAAGACGAAACAAGCACCATTGTGATGAAGTTTGTGTTTCGATCTGGACGATGCAAAGACGAAACAAGCACAAAGAAACAAACAAATAAACAACGGTGAAAACCACAATGCTTAAATTTTTTTCCTTATTTTAATTTATTCATTTATTCATTTTTTGCTGTCCCATTTTCTGTGCCACCTCTCACGCCGCTCATTCCGACACCCCGTCCACAGCCACAGCCCTGTCGGTCCCGCCGCATCCCCGGCACCGGCAGTCTTCAGGGAGCAGTCAATGTCAAGTCGTCATGAGGCAACCAACCGGAGGAGACACTGCACTGCTGCCGAATCACTTCGGTGGTGTTCAGTGGCGCCTGTTCTGATCTAACATACGCAGGACACCACCTACTAAGCCCCCTACTGACGACAATAATTGCGTAGTCGCGGAGCCGGTGTGAGTGAGCTCTCCCTCCGGAGGGCGCCACCACGTCCGTCCAACGACAACCCCCATGGACTCGCCGATACCGGTGACCCCGACGGAACCAAACCAAGACCACAGACGTGGAGAGCTAGAGGACATCGAAACTGAGGTCACCATGAGAGCAGGGCATGAAGGGCTGCAGAATTGGAGACATTTTTTTATGCTGATCGATGAGAATGAGGATGATTAAGATGATGCTACGGATTTCCTTTTCGGTCTGAGAGGCCTGTACTCTACGTTTCCTTTCATAACATATCCCGGCGTCAACCAGGTCCGAGAGATACAGACATCTGCAGTGTTGGTCAGGAAATTTGAGCAACACTCTCAAAGACGCATCCATTAAGTGGATCAAACTCGACTGTGTGGTCCCAGTCTTCCCAACTGAGTCCGTAGCAATTTCAGCTCTGGGTAGGAGCCGGTCGGGGCAGAAAAATCCGAAATGACTCTGATGGGAATCGAACCAACGACCTCCCAGCTGGGAGTCCGCGACGCTAACCACTTTGCCACGGCGGCTGGCAAAACCACAATGCTTATATCTGGGTTTTAAGCGTAACTTTTATTAACTATCGTCATTTTCACCATCGCGTAAGTAAGCGCGCGCGCGCGCACACACACACACACACACACACACACACACACACACACACACACACACACATACACACGCATGCGTGTGCGCGCGCATGTAGCAACCACGTTGCATCAGTAGCATCAATAATAATGATAGTAGGGATGGCAGTGATAATCACCTCGTGTTGCAACGCACCAACCTAAAGTGGGCCACAACACATCAGCCAGAGCCGCAAACGTACCGACAGTGACGCCACTACCAACCGGCAAGTCCCCCACCCTCCTTCCCCAACCCCCCAACATCAGCACCCCTTTCACCCCACCCCCACCCAACAGCACATGAAAAAGGTGTGACTAATTAATACCGATGGCGTGCACGCCGATTGCGGAGCGGCTGTACCGGTTAGCTCCTGCTGGGGGATGGAGGAAATGAGGCCGGCCCATTCACTGTCGCATTGTTGCCGCTGTAACGGCTGACACCGTCGCCACCCTCCTGTGCCCCTCCCCCTCCTCGCCCCTCACATTCAGCCTGTATCTCCCACCCTCATCCTCCTTCCACCCCCCACCTCTACCTTCCCTGTGCCCCTCCCCCCTCCTCTCCCCTCACATTCAGCCTGTATCTCCCATCCCTCATCCTCCTTCCACCCCCCACCTCTACCTTCCCTGTGCCCCTCCCTCCTCTCCCCTCACATTCAGCCTGTATCTCCCACCCCTCATCCTCCTTCCACCCCCTCACCTCTACCTTCCCTGTGCCCTCCCCTCCTCTCCCCTCACATTCAGCCTGTATCTCCCACCCCTCATCCTCCTTCCACCCCCTCACCTCTACCTTCCCTGTGCCCCTCCCCCCCCCCTCTCCCCTCACATTTAGCCTGTATCTCCTATCCCTCATCCTCCTTCCATCCCCACCTCTACCTTCCCTGTGCCCCTCCCCTCCTCTCCCCTCACATTCAGCCTGTATCTCCCATCCCTCATCCTCCTTCCATCCCCACCTCTACCTTCCCTGTGCCCCCTCCTCTCCCCTCACATTCAGCCTGTATCTCCCACCCCTCATCCTTCTTCCACCCCCCACCTCTACCTTCCCTGTGCCCGTCCCTCTCCTCTCCCCTCACATTCAGCCTGTATCTCCCATCCCTCATCCTCCTTCCACGCCCCACCTCTACCTTCCCTGTGCCCGTCCCCCCTCCTCTCCCCTCACATTCAGCCTGTATCTCCCACCCCTCATCCTCCTTCCACCCCCTCACCTCTACCTTCCCTGTGCCCCCTCCTCTCCCCTCACATTCAGCCTGTATCTCCCACCCCTCATCTTCCTTCCACCCCCCACCTCTGCATTATCTGTGCCCCTTCTCTTCTCCCTGTCTTGCTGAGAAGGTCTTATTCTTCGAAAGAAGAAAAACGAAAAACGCTTTGCAAAGCATATATCATATACAGCACACAGAAAATGCTAGTATACAACATAACAGAAGTGTTCATCTGTCTCTTTTTACCATAATTTGATTAAGATGTCTTGTTAAATTAAACGCCAGGGATTGTTCAAACTTGTCTTTTTTTTCTATGCCACCTCTCACCCTCGTTCTCTTCTTCATTCCAGACTTTTATTTCTTATCCATATGTTTAAGTTATAGCCGGCAGTCAGCCACACACTTTCTCCCTCCGCTTCTCTCTCTGGTCCCCCTCCTTTTCTGTTCCCTCTCTCTCTCCTCTCTCCTCTCTCCTCTCTCTCTCTCTCTCTCTCTCTCTCTCTCTCTCTCTCTCTCTCTCTCTCTCTCTCCCCCCATTGCTCCGACTCCTAATTGTATGTTTGTTACCCCTTCATACACCTACTTCCCTTGTCTGTGCTGTTTTTACCTCACTCCTCAGAATCGATGCTATGCTACGTGTGGATGTGCCAAGTACACCGCGTGCTTGTTTGGGTAAATATTCTGTCAGAGCGTCGGAACATAAAAACCAAGAATTTGAGGAAGAGGCGGAGGAGTGCAAAGAAAAGGAACAGGTGGAAGAAGAAGAAGAAGAAGAAGAAGAAGAAGAAGAAGAAGAAGAAGAAGAAGAAGAAGAAGACGACGACGACGACGACGACGAAGAAGAAGAAGAGAAGAAGAAGAAGAAGAAGAAGAAGAAGAAGAAGAAGAAGAAGAAAGGAAAATTAGACGAAGAAGAAAAAAGGAAAATGAGAAAGAAAAGAGAAGAAGAGGACGAGGAGGAGCAGCGGCAGCAGCAGAAAGAGGGTAGAAGGGGAGGGATGAGAAGGAGGAGGACAGGAAGAGTGAAAGAAAAGAAAAAGAAAACAAGAAAAGAAAAAGGAATACAAAGAGAAAGAGGGAAAACAAGAGGAAAAACGAATTGAAAATAAAAAAAAATAAAGAATGAAACAAAGGCAAAAAGAAATGATCCGCCCTGGTGCAGTTGTCAGTTTCCATTTTCTTTGTCATATCCATGCTCGCGGCGAGTCAGAGTCATCAGTCAGAGTCAGAGCCTTCAGTGTCAACAACTTCATAGGGACCGTCATCAGTCAGAGCCTTCAGCGTCAACAACTTCATATTGACCGTCATGAGTCGAAGCCTTCAGCGTCAACAACTTCATATTGACCGTCATCAGTCAGAGTCAGAGCCTTCAGTGTCAACAACTTCATAGGGACCATCATCAGTCAGAGCCTTCAGCGTCAACAACTTCATAGGGACCGTCATCAGTCAGAGTCAGAGCCTTCAGCGTCAACAACTTCATAGGGACTGTCATCAGTCAGAGTCAGAGCCTTCAGTGTCAACAACTTCATAGGAACCGTCATCACTCAGAGTCAGAGCCTTCAGTGTCAACAACTTCATAGGGACCGTCATCAGTCACAGTCAAAGCCTTCAGCGTCAACAACTTCATAGGGACCGTCATCACTCAGAGTCAGAGCCTTCAGTGACAAAAACTTCATAGGGACCGTCATCACTCAGAGTCAGAGCCTTCAGTGACAAAAATTTCATAGGTCAGAGTCAGAGCCTTCAGCGTCAACAACTTCATTTCTGACCGTCATCAGTCAGAGTCAGAGCCTTCAGTGTCAACAACTTCATAGGGACCGTCATCAGGCAGAGCCTTCAATGTCAACAACTTCATATTGACCGTCATCAGTCAGAGTCAGAGCCTTCAGTGTCAACAACTTCATAGGGACCGTCATCAGGCAGAGCCTTCAGTGTCAACAACTTCATAGGGACCGTCATCAGTCAGAGTCAGAACCACGCCCCTTCCTCTCTGGTCATAATGGGTTTGTGGACGCCACGCCCCTTCCTCCCTGGGCAAATGGGGGCGTGGACGCCCCACCCCTTCCCCACTGGTCATAATGGGGTTGTGGGGCCCACGCCCCTTTCCCCCGGCAAAAGGGGTCTGGGGACGCCAAAACCCCTTCTTTGGTCATAATGGTGGTCGGGGACGCCATGCCCCCCTTCCCCCTATCATAATGGTGGGTTTGGACGCCACCCCCCCTTCCTCTCTGGTCATAATGGTGGGGCTGTGGACGCCACGCCCCTTCCTTTGGTATAAGGTGGTCTGTGGGCGCCACACCCGGGGGTCGTGGCGCCCGCCCCCCCCTCTTGGCTAATTGGTTTTGGACGCCCGCCCTTCCCTCTGGTCATAAGGTGGGCTGTGGAGCCCCGCCCCTTCCTTTTCTGGTCTAATGGTGGGCTTTGGGGGCCACACCCCCGGGGCTGGGGACGCCAGCCCCTTCCCCTGGTCATGGGTGGTGGTCTGGGACGCCACACCCCGGGTTTTGGACGCCACGCCCCTTTCCCCTGATCATAATGGGGTTGTGGACGCCCCGCCCCTTTCCCCCTGGTCAAAAAGGGGGTCGGGACGCCCCGCCCCTTCCTCTCTGGTCTAATGGGGTTGGGATGCCACGCCCCTCCCTTGGTCTAATGGGGGTCTGGGACGCCACGCCCCTTTTCTCGGATAATGGGGTCTGTGGGGCCCACGCCCCTTCCTTTGGGCATTCTGGTGGGCTGTGGACGCCCGCCCCTTCCCTTGGGAAAAAGGTGGGCTGGGCCCCCAAACCCCTTCCTCTCTTCAAATGGGGCTTGGACCCATGCCCCTTCCTCTCTGGTCAAAATGGGGCTGTGACGCCACCCCCCTTCCTCTCTGGGCAAATGGGGGTCTGGGACGCCATGCCCCTTTTCCCCTGGCACAATGGGTGGGGGACGCCCAACCCCCTTCCCTTTTGGTCAAATGGGGTATGTGGACCCCACCCCCTCCTCTTGGTCATAAGGTGGGTCTTGGGGCCCAAAACCTTCCTCTTGGTTTAAATGGTGGTCTGTGGGCGCCAAAACCCTTCCCTGGTCATAATGGTGGTTGTGAGCCAACCCCCTTCCCCCTGAAATGGGGTCAGGCCCACACCCCCTTTGGGCTGGGACCCACGCCCCTTCCCCGGTCAAATGGTGGTCTGTGGGACGTCCCCAACCCCTTTCCTCTTGGTATAATGGTGGGGTTGGGAATACCCCTTCCTCTCTGGTCATAATGGTGGTTGGGACGCCACGGGCCCCCCTTCCCCGGTCAATGGTTCTGTGGACGCCACGCCCCCTTCCCCTTGGCATAAGGTGTCTGTGGACGCCCACCCTTCCTCTCGGATAATGGTGGTGGTGGACGCCACCCCCCTTCCTCTCTGGTCAAATGGTGGCTGGGACGCCATTTCCCCTTTCCCTTGGTTATAATGGTGGGGCGTGGGGCCCACACCCCTTCCCTTGGTCTAATGGTGGCGTGGACGCCAAACCCCCCCTTTCCCCCTGGGCATAAAAAGGTGGGCTGTGGGCGCCAAAAAACCCTTTCCCCTCTGGTCTAATGTGGTCTGTGGACGCCACGCCCCCTTTTTCTCTGGTCATAATGGTGGTCGTGGACGGGCCACAAACCCCCCTTTCCTCCTGGCATAATGGGGGGTCGGGGACGCCCCGCCCCTTCCCTCGGTCTAATTGGCTGTGGGGCCCCGCCCCTTCCCTCGGTAAATGGTGGTTTGGAACGCCAAATTAACCCCCTTTCCCTTGTCATAATGGGGGTTTTGGGGCGTCATGCCCCCCTTTCCCCTCTGGTCATAATGGTGGTTCTTGGAGCCTGCCCCTTCCCCTGGCAAAAAAGGTGGTCTGGGGGGCCCCAACCCCCCTTCCCTTGGTCATAATGGTGGTCTGTGGACGCCATGGCCCCTTCCTCTCTTGTCTAATGGTGGTCTGGGCGCCACGCCCCTTTCCCCTTTTGGTCTAATGGTGGTCTTGGGGGAGAGAGGGGGGGGGGAGAGAGAGAGAGAGGAAAAGAGAGAGATAGAGAAAGGAGAGAGGAGAGAGAAGAAGAGAGAGAAAGAGAGACAAGACAAGACAAACCAGCAAAATTCTTTATTTTCGAGGGTAATAGTAAACACAAAAAGTGCTTTTTTCATCCGTCCTCGCCCTGGTAGGGGGAGAGAGAGAGAGAGAAGAGGAGAGGAGAGAGAGGGGGAGAGAGGGGAGGAAAGAGGAGAGAGAAGAGAGAGAAGAGAGAGAGAGAGGAGAAGAAGGGGTGACTGTAGGATTTTTCATGTGGCACAACCAGGCAAGAGCGGGCACCCCCCCTAACCGAACGGCAAGAGCATGAAGCATGGCTGCAGCTGGATAGAGACCTCTGGTTTCCTCAATCAGTGAACGCCAGGCACATGCACATTTTAAACGTTTTCCAGACTTCAAACCCCATCTCTCGCCGACAGGAAACGCGCGCTAGCGTTAACAGTCTGTTTTCGCTCTTTCCCGCACCGTTAAAACAGCGAGGAGTCTTTGCCGCGTCTTGCCGTTACTCTTCTGTGTAAAGCATTACCGCAGCACAGAATTCATTAAAAAACGACACAAATGGGTTCGTTCACCCTAAAGCAGACGGAACTGACAAAATTATGTCGACAGGACTGCGAAGCGGCGACTAAAAGACGGAATGTTTTCCACCGTTTCGAGTACTGAATATAAATGCCGGTGTCGTATATAATACTGTTGCCGTGGAATTGTATCGCAGCGATAGCATTTCACGTGAAATATTGTTGCGGGCACAATATTTGCGGAAAAAAATTTTTCGCGCGACAACTTTTCACGAAAAATGTCCTATAGAATATTGTAGTGTCCATAAAATACGTCGCTCGAAATTTGCGACCTTTTTTGCGACAGGAAAAACTGTGAAATATTGTAGTCAGTGAATACTGTCGCTTGCGACACACTTTTCACGTTAATCTTACTGCTAGATTTAACTTTCCTGTGAAATTGTTCGCAGCGTTTTTCACAGCGACGATTTTTTCTGCAAAGGAAAAAACTGCGCCGCGGTTTGAGCGCAAAATATCACAGAAAATAATGCAGCCTGCCAAAATAAAATAAAAAATTGTCGCAAGTGATTTTTTTTTATCATAAATGTTTTGACGAAATACAATTCCATTCGCGCGCGTGTTGTTGTGTGTGTGTGTGTGGGTGTGTGTGTGTTGTGTGTGTTGTGTTGGTTGTGTGTGTGTGTGTGTTTTGGGGTTGTGTGTGTGTGTGTGTGTGTGTGTGTGTGTGTGTGTGTGCGTTTTGTGAACTGTGGTGTGTGTGTGTGTGTGGGGTGTGTGTGTGTGTGTGTGTGTGGTTTTGTGTGTGTGTGGTTGTGTGTTGTTTGCGTGAAATGTGATGTTTTTATCAAAAATCGTAGGCCTAGGACATTCAACACAACGAAAGTGGGGGAAGATTGGGTAAGTTAGAACCCAAGAAATGCAGCCCTACCTCTTTCACTAATTTCACCTCACTCAAGGTTAATTATTTGTAAAGCTTCCCACAAGAGCTTCATATAGTACAGCCATAAAATGGCTATCTTTATTTCAAAAAGTTCTATATAAAAAATAATAAAATTCTTAAAGAAAAGGAAGCCCACTTTAGACATCATTTCGGGTTGAAAGAAAAAGAAACCCCCGAAGGTGCTGGAGGACCCAAGAAGCACTGTCTTCCCCTGCCTTTAAGCAGTTCCTTACCACCCTTGGAGGCCCGCTGTGTTGACGATGGGTACAGGCACGCCCCAGGACACTCCATTAAGATATCAAGGACATAACTGCTCCTGAACAGAGGTAAATTAGACTACAGGATGCAGCTCAAAAACAGCCTTAAAGTAGCATCCCCATTGGTGTACCAGCCCGTATTTCATGATGCAACCACACCCGAAAAATACCACCCTCCAGCTGCCGGACACACCCCAAGACCCCAACCACCCACTGCCCACGGACAGATTAAGACAGGGGCCACTCCAGACACAGCCAAGCTTTCGCCATACGTCTTATGTGCCCTCAAGAGAGAATCCAAAGTTGTAGTCTTTCCCACGTCAACAGACTTTCCCTGTGTCATGGGTCATTTCCCCCACCGTCACTGGACCTTTCTCCGGGGTCAGCCTATTAAGGCAAAGAAAAAAAAGAAAAAACCCGAAGGTGCTGGGAGGACCCAGAGAAGCACTGTCTTCACCTGCCTTCAGAGCAGTCCTGTACCACCCTTGGAGGCCTGCGCTGTGTTGACGAGGGGTACAGGCACGCGCAGGACACTCCATTAAGATATCAAGGGACATAACTGCCCCTTTAAAACAGAGGTAAATTAGATACAGGATGCAGCTAATAACAGCCTTAAAGTAGCTCCCCATGGGTGTACCAGCCCGTATTTCATGACTGCAGAGCCCACCGGCGAAAAATACCACCCTCCAGCTGCCGAGCACACCCCACAGACCCAACCCCCTGCCCACGGCCCAGATGAAGACAGT
>CM031615.1:77231052-77233845 GCA_018398815.1 Conus ventricosus
CAGTGCAATGTCTTTATGTACTGTAGATCAGGGCAGTGTCAAATAATACGTAGATCAGGGGGAGTAATCATTTTATACTGTAGATCAGGGCAGTGTCTTTATGTACTGTGATCAGTGCAATTTTCTTATGTACTGTAGATCAGGGCAGTGTCATATATAAATGTAGATCAGGGCAGTGGGTCTTATATACTGTAGATCAGTGCAGTGTCTTTATGTACTGTAGATCAGGGCAGTGTCTTATGTACTGTAATCAGGGCAGTGTCTTATGTACTGTAATCAGTGCAATGTCTTTATTTTACTGTAGATCAGGGGAGTGTCTTTATGTACTGTAGATCAGTGCAATGGTCTTTATGTACTGTAGATCAGGCAGTTCATTATATAACTGTAGATCAGTGCCTTTTCTTAAAGTACTGTAGATCAGTGCAATGTCCTTTAAGTACTGTAGATCAGGGCAGTGTCTTTATGTACTGTAGATCAGTGCAAATTTTTATGTACTGTAGAAACAGGGCAGTGTCATTTTATACGTAGATCAGTGCAGTGTCTTTATGTACTGTAGATCAGGGCAGTGTCTTTATATACTGTAGATCATGCAATGTCTTTATGTACTGAAATCAGGGCAATGTCTTTATGTACTGTAGATCAATGCAATGTCTTTATGTACTGTAATCAGGGCAGTGTCTTTATGTACTGTAGATCAGTGCAATGTCTTTATGTACTGTAGATCAGTGCAGTGTCTTATGTACTGTAGATCAGTGCAATGTCTTTATGTACTGTAGATCAGGGCAGTGTCTTTATGTACTGTAGATCAGTGCAATGTCTTTATGTACTGTAGATCAGTGCAGTGTCTTTATGTACTGTAGATCAGGGCAATGTCTTTATGTACTGTAGATCAATGCAATGTCTTTATGAACTGTAGATCAATGCAATGTCTTTATGTACTGTAGATCAGGCAGTGTCTTTATGTACTGTAGATCAGGGCAGTGTCTTTATGTACTGTAGATCAGGGCAGTGTCTTTATGTACTGTAGATCAGTGCAATGTCTTTATGTACTGTAGATCAGGGCAGTGTCATTATATACTGTAGATCAGGGCAGTGTCTTTATGTACTGTAGATCAGTGCAGTGTCTTTATGTACTGTAGATCAGGGCAGTGTCTTTATGTACTGTAATCAGGGCAGTGTCTTTATGTACTGTAGATCAGTGTAGTGTCTGTCACACAATCAGGTTCATGGTCTTACAAGAGACACGCTGACCATCAGACGGTGTGCTTTGATTTTATTCAACTGGACATTTTCATTTTCTAGTGCGAGCTTAAAAGCAGATAGCATTGGAAACGACACTATGTAATATCCAAAAACAAAATCAAGTATTCTTCATTATGTTACAGAGAGAGAGAGGGGGGAGAGAGGAGAGAGAGATAGAAAGAGAGAGAGAGAGAGAGAGAGAGAGAGAGAGAGAGAGAAGAGAGAGAGAGAGAGAACAGACAGACAGACAGACAGAGAGAGAGAGGGGGGGGGGGGGGAGGGCAGAGAATATCTTGAGTACGGGCTACAACTCAATGTTTGTCTGTACAGTGTGTAGCTTGTCACTTCAAATGTGGGAAGGGATCAAGGTGGGCAGTAATGAACTGAAGAACATACCGAGAAGGCCGCATGATTCACTCGTGACATCTCTTTACAGTGTCCACTGTGGTGACAACCTCTCAAGATCAAAGATGTGTCCAGTATGTGCACTTGAGAGAAAGAGAGAGAGAGAGAGAGAGAGAGAGAGAGAGAGAGAGAGAGAAGAGAGAGAGAGAGAGAGGAGAGAAGAGAGAGACAGACAGACAGACAGAGAGACAGACAGACAGACAGACAGACACAGACACAGAGAGAGATGTCTGTACAGGATTCTTCATGTGGCACAGACCAGGCACAGAGCGTGGCACCTGCCCTAACCGAACTGGCAAGAGCATGAAGCATGGCTGCAGCTGGATTAGACATCCCCTGGTTTCCTCAATCAGTGAACGCCAGGCACATGCACAGTTTTTCAAACGATTCCAGACTTCAAACACATCTCGCCGACAGGACAACGCGTGCCAGCGTGCTTCCTCTCTCTCTCTCTCTCTCCTCTCTCTCTCTCTCTCTCTCTCTCTCTCTCTCTCTGCCCCCCTATGCACCACACACACACACACACACACACACACACACACACACACACACACACCACACACACACACACACACACCATCACCATCACCATCACCACGACCCTGAACAGTCTGCTTCTTTCTTTGCGCCACCGTTCAAACAGCTAGGAGTCTTTTGCCGCGTCTTGCCAGTTCATCTGTTTAAAGCATTACCGGCAGTGCCGTTATAGCGACATAAAAATGGGTTCATTTCGCCCTAAGCAGATGGAAACTGACGAATTATGCCGACAGGACTACGAAGCGGCGACTAATACACGGAATTTAGTCACTGTTTCAAAGTACTGACTGATGATGTCGGCAATGTCATTGTTTCAAAGTACTGACTGATGATGTCGGCAATGTCATTGTTTCAAAGTACTGACTGATGATGTCGGCAATGTCAAAAAAGCAGTGACTTGAAGACGAATAAGCCACAGTCCCAAACAAATGCCAGATAATTATGACGGATCATTACGAAGCGGCGAGTTGCCATCAGAAAAGTTAGTCCCATTTTCTAAATGCTGTCAACGTCAACCATCTGTAGTAGTAGTGCGGGATGCTCATAACATTATCATTGGTTCCTGACAGTGACGGTGTTCATACTCTGTTCAAGTTTTAAGTGACGATC
>CM031615.1:77233945-77273945 GCA_018398815.1 Conus ventricosus
GACTTGTAGGCACTGCGCAGGTAAATACTCCCCCCACCCCTTCCTCTTCTTCCCCGAGTGCAAAACCACCGCAAAAACCAGGAGTCTTTCAATTCTTCCAAGCCTAGCTGTTTAAAGTGATATCGGTAACGCAGTCTCCAGCGGAAGCTGCATCAGTGATTGATGTTTATTTGCATGACGTTCTCCAGCCTGCACTCAGGACATGCGGGGCATTCCAAAGGACCTATCTGGTGGGGAGGGTTTGGGGAGGAAGGGATGAAGTGTATGTCTGGACCATTTAAAGGCGTGATCTCAGGAACGACAACTGCACTGGAAAGGATATCCAACCTCACATCCAGTCCATGAATCACTGTCTCTCAACAAATACACTGGACATTGTCAATTTGTTTACAGCAGATTAATGCAGTGTGTATCGCACAGCCAGTTCATATTCAGATTAGAGACACAGTGAATATCTTACGGCGTGCTTTGATTATATTCCAGAGAGAGAGATAAAACTGTAAATGAGCCATTTGTTGAGGCAGTGTGGCATCCACAAACAAAACAAAAACATAGCCTATGTATTCTGGATTATGCTGGCAGAGAGAGAGAGAGAGGGGGGGGGGGGGGGATTGGTTCACAGTCCATGCCAAGGAAGTCATTTCTTAAGAAACGGGTTTGTCTGCAATGAAGCAATTATGGTGAATTGATTATCATTCCATTGTTCAACATCCACTGAAAATATCTGAGAACAGAACTGATTTGTGGAAACACACACGCACACACACATACACACACACACACACACACACACACACACACACACACACACACACACACACACACACACACACATACATACACACGCGCGCGCACACACACTCACACACACACACACACCCTTGCATGCTCACACACGCACGCGTACACTCACACAGGTGTGCACATGATAAAAAAAAGATGAAGGAAGAAAGAATCATTTCCTCAGGAAGTTTTCATGATCACTTTTCTCTTATTCATGACTCTAAACCCGGAGCATCTAATTAATGCAGACTTCGGAAAGGCCCGCCATTACATCAAAGATCTGCACACTGGTGTTCCCTTTGAAAATTAACTCACAAGATCAAAGAACTTTTCAGTGAGTTCAACCCCAAAAACTTTAAAGAGCGGAGTCCTTCCGGCCCCTGAACCTGCAGAAAGTGTAGCACCTGGCTCCACCACGTACTGGGCCTCTGGCATGAAATCCTGCCCCTGAAACCCGCAGAAAGTGTAGCACCTGGCTCCACCACGTACTGGCTCTGGACATGACTCCTGCCCCCGAACCTGCAAAAGTGTAGCACCTGGCTCCACCACGTACTGGGCCTCTGGCATGACTCCTGCTGATCAGAGATCTGCCCATGTCCACATGCAGCACCACCCCCTTTCCCCTTCCTTGGCCACTCACATCCCCCCAACTTTAAGTGTTCAACGTCACTGAAAAATGTCTGAGATGGAAAAAGGAAGGAAGAAAGAAAGAAAGTTAGAAAGCAAGGGAAAAAAGAAATAATACACACACAACGCACACATACACAACACACATACACACACACACACACACACACACACACACACACACACACACACACACAACACACACATACACACGCACGCACGCACGCACGCACGCACACACAACACACACACACACACACACACACACAACACACACACACACACACACTCTCACACACAAACACACCACACACACACACCACACACCACACACACACACACACACACACACAACACACCAAAAATGTGATCAAGAAATTAATGATCAAGTTCCTTGAAAAACGTTAATAATATTTGTATCTTCGAGTCCGGGTTTTTATCTTGTAACAACTATCCATCCCTCCTCGTCCTTTCCCCGTCCCCTTCCCTTTCCGTGTCTCCTCCGTTCCCTCCCCCCTCCCTCCTCGTCATTTCCCCGCCCCCTTCCCTGTCCGTGGGCTCCTCCATTCCCTCCTCTCCCTCCTCTCATTTCCCCGTCCCCTTCCCTTTCCGTGTCTCCCTCCGTTCCCCTCCTCACCACGGGTCCCTTCCTCACTTTCCCATCCTTTCCCAACTCTTCATCTCCCCCTTCCATCACCAAGTGCGCCCTTCCCCTTATCTCGAAATTTCCCCTCCCCCCCTCCCCTGTTTTACGCCCCCCCCCCCCCACCTCACCACCCATCCTCTCACATTTCCCCCCTGCCTTTTTGCCCTCCAAAGTGTGGGCTCCCCCAACCCTGTCACCCCCCTCCATCACGCCCACCTCCACCCTCCTCTTCTCCTCCTCCCCTGCCCCTTAGATCCGCTTTGAATCCAATAAGGCAAGGGTAAGGAATTTTTGCTTATAGCGCAGCCCGACCGCAAAGGGCCATATCAGGGCTGTCACCACTTAAAGTCAACTCACAAGTCATCAACAAAAAAAAAAAAAAAAACCCTTTCACATATCTCTTTAAAATACATCTTCTAAAACGTACCAGAAACTTCGTTAGAAATCTTTCTTCCGTAAAATCCTAGATCAATGAAAAATGCGATCCTTTCAGAAAAAGAGTTGCTTTTTTGTCGCATTAAAAAATGCGACCCCGCACGACTGTCTAATAATAATAATAATAAAATAATGACGATAATCCCCCCTTGATGTGCTCATAAAGCAAGGAGCCAAACCCCGCCATGTGAAACAGACGACACACACCATGGATTTTTTACAGCAACATAGATGGGACAGAGACACACTCAACAGAACGCACTTTATCTGTTAGAGTAATGACCTGGGGCTGATACCGTCAGCAATCCATTGACAGAGCCACGAGAGCACACCGAAGGTCTGCAACCAGTGTTCCTTTGGAAGATGTCAGCAATCCATGACAGAGCCACGAGATCACACCAAAGGTCTGCAACCAGTGTTCCTTTGGAAGATGTCACAATCCATTGACAGAGCCACGAGATCACACCAAAGGTCTGCAACCAGTGTTCCTTTGGAAAATCACTTCCTCAGACCACAGCTCTTTACCGTGCCTTGCAGGATTCCCGTCGTGACGTACTAGCAGTTGAACCACAACTTGCACACACCGATCGTAACGAAGTTCACATACATCGGCGAAACACGTATGTCGACAAATATACTACTATATCGATGAAAATCGAATACGACGTACAAAATTTGTCTCTAATGCGGGTCCTTTCCGATTAAAATCTGCTTCTGAATACAAGCAACACAGAGATCAGAGAGGAAAATTTCATTGTGTACAGACATTAGGTTTTCGTTCACTGCTAATAGTAATATGCTCTGATTAATGACTGGAATGTGGGCATCTTCATTCTCCAGAACTACTGCAATGTGTGGCACTCCGTCCATGAAAGAGTGGGGCCTACTTGAAGCATGGCTCCAGCTAGATTACAGAGCTATGGGTGTTCTCACATGCAGACATTCTGCCCTCCCCCTCCACACACCACTACAGTCCTGTCCCTATCCACTAAAAACTTACACACACACACACACACACACACACACACACACCACACACACACACACACACACACACACGAAAAACAGAGAAAACCAATCTAATTTGCTTGAGATACTGATTGAAACCAGCAAGTTCTGTAATGGACCCTCTCTCCCCAACCTTCTCTCTTCCACTCCCCCCCCCCTCCCCATCATATCCCTCCACCCCTCCACCACTGTGTTCGTCAGTTGTTTTCCCTAGCTAGCGCATTGGCGATATACAGCTCAACGAAATGTTAGACACCACACCCCTACCTCCCTCCAGCTCCGTGTGGCAACAATGCACTGTTAAGCATTTCTTTTACAGAAGTTCAGTTACTGTGATGGACCGGAGTGGTAATACTCTACCCAGTTGTGCGGTATCTTAAGAGTACAATGTGTAGCTTAAATGTCCGTCTGTACAGTGTGTATTGTATTAATCATAATTCAGGAAGGGAGCGGGCATGGGCGGTAATAAAATGAGGAAAATATGGAGAAGGCCTCAGAATCCACATGTGACTTCTCTTTAGAGTGGCCATTGTGGAGGTGACCTTTCAAGGTCAAAGACGTGTCCAGTACGTGCACTTTGAACAGAACATCTGAACAGGAGTCCCCGTGGGCACAGACCGGGCACAGAGCGTGGCACCTGCCCTAACCGAACTGACAAGAGCATGAAGCATGGCTGCAACTGGATTAGACATCCCCCGGTTTCCTCAATCAGTGAACGCCAGCCACTTGCACAGTTTTTCAAACGATTCCAGACTTCAAACATCTCGCCGACAGGACAACGCGTGCCAGCGTACTTCCTCTCTCTCTCTCTCTCTCTCTCTCTCTCTCTCTCTCTCTCCTCTCTCTCTCTCTCTCTCTCTCTCTCTTTATGCATAAGGTACTCCATGGAAATGCTTCACTTTCTTTAACAAATATGTTCACTTTTAACGACTATCGACATACACATAAAATAAACCTCCCGTTTGCCATGATTAATCTATACAAGTCTAGTCTGGCGTATTCCGGTGGTTGGCTATGGAACCATATTCCTGAAGAACTTAAAAATCAATCAAACTTTAAAAAATTCAAGTCTAATTTTCAAAAATATCTTATGAATGTCTCAGATTTGACTGCACTATACCCGGAAATGTATTGATATTCTCAATTCAGATTCAATTTAACAAATATGTGATGTTGGAAGTTGACTCAATTTTACGCAAATTGCAGTGATCATCCTGTGCCATTAATGTGTTTTTTCAAAGGTTTTCGTAGGTGTTTATCCATGTCTGCTTCATTGTATTTCTCTTCCTTTATCTCTGCCTTTCTTCCGCCAGTCGGTCGGTCGGTCGGTCAGTCAGTCGGTCAGTCGGTCGGTTTCTCTTTCTCTCTCTCTCTCTCTCTCTCTCTCCCTCTCCGTCTCTCTCTCTCTCTCTCTCTCTCTCTCTCTCTCTCTCTCTCTCTCTCTCTCTCTCCTCTCTCTCTCTCTCTCTCTCTCCCCACCTCTTGCCTTGATCATTTTTTTCTCGTTGTTGTGGTTGTTGTTGTTGGTGGTGGTGTTCATTGGTTTCTTTTTCTTCTTTCTTCATTTTTGTCAAGGTTCCCATGCAAGGAATTGTTCCATTTTTTTATGTATTTGTTTGATTTGCTTTTTTACTATATATCGATTTTTTTTCTTGCCCAGAGGGCTGGATGTAAAAAAAGTATTCATGCTTAATCCACTACCCTCTTAAAATAAAATTCGTTCGTTCGTTCTCTCTCTCTCTCTCTCTCCTCTCTCTCTCTCTCTCTCTCTCTCTCTCTCAAGCACACACACACACACACACACACACACACACACACACACACACACACACACACACACACACACACATACCATCACCTTCACCACAACCATCAACAAGCTGCTTCTCTCTTTGCGCCACCGTTCAAACAGCTAGGAGTCTTTTGCCGCGTCTTGCCAGTTCATCTGTTTAAAAGCATTACCGGCAATGCAGCATTCAGTTATAGCGACATCAAAAGGGTTCGTTCACCCCAAGCAGATGCAACTGAGAATTATGTCGACAGGACTACCAAGCGGCGACTAATAGATGGAACTGAGTCACTGTTTCAGAGTACCGACTCACCAATTTTGGCAATGTTAAAAAAGCAGTGACTTGATGATAGATAAATCACAATTTCCCACTATTGACAGACAGTTCTGAACGATAATTACCATCACAATTTCAGGCAACTGACAGATAATTCTGACCGATAATTACCAAGCGGTGAGTAACCGTCAGAAGTTCCATTTTCTAAACACTGTCGACATCAAACGTCTGTGGTAGTGTGGGATGACCATTACAACATCATTGGTTCTTAACAGCGATGATGATGCTAACATTCTGTTCAAGCTGGAGGTGACGATTGAGTTCTGGGTACTGTACTGTTTTCAGGGAATACTGGCGTGAGTAATATCCCCCCCCCCCCCCCCCAAAAAAAAAAAAAAAAAAAAAAGACAAATTAAAGAAACAAACCCAATCTCCTCTTCCTCCCCGAATGCACAAACCACCTAAAAAAAAACCCTCTGTCTTTCAGTTCTTGCAAGCCTAGCTGTTTAAAGTGATATCGGCAACGCAGTCTCCAGCGGAAGCTGCATCAGTGATTGATGTTTATTTGCATTACGTTCTCCAGCCTGCACTCAGGACATGCGGGGCATTCCAAAGGACATATCTGGTGGGGGAGGGTTTGGGGAGGAAGGGATGAAGTGTATGTCTGGACCATTTAAAGGCATGATCTCAGGGACGACAACTGCACTGGAAAGGATATCCAACCTCACATCCAGTCCATGAATCACTGTCTCTCAACAAATACACTGGACATTGTCAATTTGTTTACAGCAGATTAATGCAGTGTGTATCGCACAGCCGGGTTCACATTCAGATTAGGGTGTCATACAGTGTGCTTTGATTTTATTCCAGTGAACATATACATTCTCTAGTCCGAGCTCGAGACTGATGACACTGTAAATGAGCCATTAGTTGACACAGTGTTACATCCACAAACAAAATAAAAACGTGGGCCATGTGTTCTTTATTATGCCAGTGCAGTGGAGAGAGAGAGAGAGAGAGAGAGAGAGGAGAGAGAGAGAGAGAGAGAGAGAGAGAGAGAGAGAGAGAGAGAGAAAGAGAGAGAGAGAGAGGGGGAGAGAGAGAGAGAGAGAGAGAGAGAGAGAGAGAGAGAGAGAGAGAGAGAGAGAGAGAGAGAGAGAGAGAGAACTGGTTCACAATCAATGTCAGGGAAAAGTCATTACTTAAGAAATGAGTTTGTCTGCAGTGAAGATACTACAGTGAATTGATTATCATTCCATTATTCAATATCCACTGAAAATATCCAAGAATGGAATTCATTTATGGAAATAAAGACACACACACACACACACACACACACACACACACACACCACACACCAAAAGGCAATCCAGAAAGAAATAAAGTTCTGTCGAAACATTCTCCTTATGACTTGTATCTCTGAGTCCCGTTGTGTATCTTGCAACACGTGACCGTCTCCAGCCCTCCCTTTCTCCCTCCCCTTCGCTTTCCGTTTCCCTTCCTCCCCTTTCCTGTCCACCTCCCCCCCCCCCCCTTCTCTTGTCCTTCTTCCCTCCCCCCCCCCCCCTTTACCTTCTCCCACCCCACCCCGTCCTCTCACCTCTCTTTCTTCCTTCCCGCCCTCCACTTCGTGGTCTCCCCACCCCCATCCCCCTTCCCTTCTCTCCCTAAACGTGTCATCCCCCTCCGTCACTACCCACTCCCAGCCTCCGGTTCCCCACCTCTCCAGTTCCTAAGACCCGCTTCCAATGTCCACATCGCTTCGCTTGGCTGTATTCTCGCATTTCGTGTAGCACCACACATGCAGCAAATGAATGTGTAACTCAAGTATACTTCGCTCAGTATGCGAAAGAGTCAACATCGTGCAAAACTTCGAAAAGTCCAGAAACCGTGAATTTGTGTAACAGCAAAGATGGGACAGAGATACACATAGACGTTATGCGCTGTATATATGAGAGTAATGACGTGAGAGGAAATGAGAACAGCAAAGATGGGACAGAGATACACATAGACGTTATGCGCTGTATATATGAGAGTAATGACGTGAGAGGAAATGAGAACAGCAAAGATGGGACAGAGATACACATAGACGTTATGCGCTGTATATATGAGAGTAATGACGTGAGAGGAAATGAGAACAGCAAAGATGGGACAGAGATACACATAGACGTTATGCGCTGTATATATGAGAGTAATGACGTGAGAGGAAATGAGAACAGCAAAGATGGGACAGAGATACACATAGACGTTTATGCGCTGTATATATGAGAGTAATGACGTGAGAGGAAATGAGAACAGCAAAGATGGGACAGAGATACACATAGACGTTATTGCGCTGTATATATGAGAGTAATGACGTGAGAGGAAATGAGAACAGCAAAGATGGGACAGAGATACACATAGACGTTATGCGCTGTATATATGAGAGTAATGAGTGAGAGGAAATGAGAACAGCAAAGATGGGACAGAGATACACATAGACGTTATGCGCTGTATATATGAGAGTAATGACGTGAGAGGAAATGAGAACAGCAAAGATGGGACAGAGATACACATAGACGTTATGCGCTGTATATATGAGGAGTAATGACGTGAGAGGAAATGAGAACAGCAAAGATGGGACAGAGATACACATAGACGTTATGCGCTGTATATATGAGAGTAATGACGTGAGAGGAAATGAGAACAGCAAAGATGGGACAGAGATACACATAGACGTTATGCGCTGTATATAGAGAGTAATGACGTGAGAGGAAATGAGAACAGCAAAGATGGGACAGAGATACACATAGACGTTATGCGCTGTATATATGAGAGTAATGACGTGAGAGGAAATGAGAACAGCCAAAGATGGGACAGAGATACACATAGACGTTATGCGCTGTATATATGAGGAGTAATGACGTGAGAGGAAATGAGAACAGCAAAGATGGGACAGAGATACACATAGACGTTATGCGCTGTATATATGAGAGTAATGACGTGGAGGAAATGAGAACAGCAAAGATGGGACAGAGATACACATAGACGTTATGCGCTGTATATATGAGAGTAATGACGTGAGAGGAAATGAGAACAGCAAAGATGGGACAGAGATACACATAGACGTTATGCGCTGTATATATGAGAGTAATGACGTGAGAGGAAATGAGAACAGCAAAGATGGGACAGAGATACACATAGACGTTATGCGCTGTATATATGAGAGTAATGACGTGAGAGGAAATGAGAACAGCAAAGATGGGACAGAGATACACATAGACGTTATGCGCTGTATATATGAGAGTAATGACGTGAGAGGAAATGAGAACAGCAAAGATGGGACAGAGATACACATAGACGTTATGCGCTGTATATATGAGAGTAATGACGTGAGAGGAAATGAGAACAGCAAAGATGGGACAGAGATACACATAGACGTTATGCGCTGTATATATGAGAGTAATGACGTGAGAGGAAATGAGAACAGCAAAGATGGGACAGAGATACACATAGACGTTATGCGCTGTATATATGAGAGTAGTGACGTGAGAGGAAATGAGAACAGCAAAGATGGGACAGAGATACACATAGACGTTATGCGCTGTATATATGAGAGTAATGACGTGAGAGGAAATGAGAACAGCAAAGATGGGACAGAGATACACATAGACGTTGTGCGCGTATATATGAGAGTAATGACGTGAGAGGAAATGAGAACAGCAAAGATGGGACAGAGATACACATAGACGTTATGCGCTGTATATATGAGAGTAATGACGTGAGAGGAAATGAGAACATCAAGATGGGACAGAGATACACATAGACGTTATGCGCTGTATATATGAGAGTAATGACGTGAGAGGAAATGAGAACAGCAAAGATGGGACAGAGATACACATAGACGTTATGCGCTGTATATATGAGAGTAATGACGTGAGAGGAAATGAGAACAGCAAGATGGGACAGAGTACACATAGACGTTATGCGCTGTATATATGAGAGTAGTGACGTGAGAGGAAATGAGAACAGCAAAGATGGGACAGAGATACACATAGACGTTATGCGCTGTATATATGAGAGTAATGACGTGAGAGGAAATGAGAACAGCAAAGATGGGACAGAGATACACCATAGACGTTTTGCGCTGTATATATGAGAGTAATGACGTGAGAGGAAATGAGAACAGCAAAGATGGGACAGAGATACACATAGATGTTATGCGCTGTATATATGAGAGTAATGACGTGAGAGGAAATGAGAACAGCAAAGATGGGACAGAGATACACATAGACGTTATGCGCTGTATATATGAGAGTAATGACGTGAGAGGAAATGAGAACAGCAAAGATGGGACAGAGATACACTAGACGTTATGCGCTGTATATATGAGAGTAATGACGTGAGAGGAAATGAGAACAGCAAGATGGGACAGAGATACACATAGACGTTATGCGCTGTATATATGAGAGTAATGACGTGAGAGGAAATGAGAACAGCAAAGATGGGACAGAGATACACATAGACGTTATGCGCTGTATATATGAGAGTAGTGACGTGAGAGGAAATGAGAACAGCAAAGATGGGACAGAGCTACACATAGACGTTATGCGCTGTATATATGAGAGTAATGACGTGAGAGGAAATGAGAACAGCAAAGATGGGACAGAGATACACATAGACGTTATGCGCTGTATATATGAGAGTAATGACGTGAGAGGAAATGAGAACAGCAAAGATGGGACAGAGATACACATAGACGTTATGCGCTGTATATATGAGAGTAATGACGTGAGAGGAAATGAGAACAGCAAAGATGGGACAGAGATACACATAGACGTTATGCGCTGTATATATGAGAGTAATGACGTGAGAGGAAATGAGAACAGCAAAGATGGGACAGAGATACACATAGACGTTATGCGCTGTATATATGAGAGTATGACGTGAGAGGAAATGAGAACAGCAAAGATGGGACAGAGATACACATAGATGTTATGCGCTGTATATATGAGAGTAATGACGTGAGAGGAAATGAGAACAGCAAAGATGGGACAGAGATACACATAGACGTTATGCGCTGTATATATGAGAGTAATGACGTGAGAGGAAATGAGAACAGCAAAGATGGGACAGAGATACACATAGACGTTATGCGCTGTATATATGAGAGTAATGACGTGAGAGGAAATGAGAACAGCAAAGATGGGACAGAGATACACATAGACGTTATGCGCTGTATATATGAGAGTAATGACGTGAGAGGAAATGGAACAGCAAAGATGGGACAGAGATACACATAGACGTTATGCGCTGTATATATGAGAGTAGTGACGTGAGAGGAAATGAGAACAGCAAAGATGGGACAGAGATACACATAGACGTTTATGCGCTGTATATATGAGAGTAATGACGTGAGCAGGAAAATGAGAACAGCAAAGATGGGACAGAAGATACACATAGACGTTATGCGCTGTAATATATGAGAGTAGTGACGTGAGAGGAAATGAGAACAGCAAAGATGGGGACAGAGATACACATAGACGTTATGCGCTGTATATATGAGAGTAATGACGTGAGAGGAAATGAGAACAGCAAAGATGGGACAGAGATACACATAGACGTTATGCGCTGTATATATGAGAGTAATGACGTGAGAGGAAATGAGAACAGCAAAGATGGGACAGAGATACACATAGACGTTATGCGCTGTATATATGAGAGTAATGACGTGAGAGGAAATGAGAACAGCAAAGATGGGACAGAGATACACATAGACGTTATGCGCTGTATATATGAGAGTAATGACGTGAGAGGAAATGAGAACAGCAAAGTATGGGACAGAGATACACATAGACGTTATGCGCTGTATATATGAGAGTAATGACGTGAGAGGAAATGAGAACAGCAAAGATGGGACAGAGATACACATAGACGTTATGCGCTGTATATATGAGAGTAATGACGTGAGAGGAAATGAGAACAGCAAAGATGGGACAGAGATACACATAGACGTTATGCGCTGTATATATGAGAGTAATGACGTGAGAGGAAATGAGAACAGCAAAGATGGGACAGAGATACACATAGACGTTATGCGCTGTATATATGAGAGTAATGACGTGAGGGAAATGAGAACAGCAAAGATGGGACAGAGATACACATAGACGTTATGCGCTGTATATATGAGAGTAGTGACGTGAGTGGAAATGAGAACAGCAAAGATGGGACAGAGATACACATAGACGTTATGCGCTGTATATATGAGAGTAATGACGTGAGAGGAAATGAGAACAGCAAAGATGGGACAGAGATACACATAGACGTTATGCGCTGTATATATGAGAGTATGACGTGAGAGGAAATGAGAACAGCAAAGATGGGACAGAGTACACATAGACGTTATGCGCTGTATATATGAGAGTAGTGACGTGAGAGGAAATGAGAACAGCAAAGATGGGACAGAGATCACACATAGACGTTATGCGCTGTATATATGAGAGTAGTGACGTGAGAGGAAATGAGAACAGCAAAGATGGGACAGAGATACACATAGACGTTATGCGCTGTATATATGAGGTAATGACGTGAGAGGAAATGAGAACAGCAAAGATGGGACAGAGATACACATAGACGTTATGCGCTGTATATATGAGAGTAATGACGTGAGAGGAAATGAGAACAGCAAAGATGGGACAGAGATACACATAGACGTTATGCGCTGTTATATGAGAGTAATGACGTGAGAGAAATGAGACAGCAACCGTTGAGCAAGGAAACATCACCTAAGGTCTTTTACACAGGGTTCATGTTGAAGACACTTCATCAGACTAAGGTCTTTTACACAGGGTTCATGTTGAAACATCACTTCATCAGACCTAAGGTCTTTTACACAGGGTTCATGTTGAAGATCACTTCATCAGACCTAAGGTCTTTTACACAGGGTTCATGTTGAAGATCACTTCATCAGACCCCAGGTCTTTTACACAGGGTTCATGTTGAACATCACTTCATCAGACCTAAGGTCTTTTACACAGGGTTCATGTTGAAGACCACTTCATCAGACCTAAGGTCTTTTACACAGGGTTCATGTTGAACATCACTTCATCAGACCTAAGGTCTTTTACACAGGGTTCATGTTGAACATCACTTCATCAGACCTAAGGTCTTTTACACAGGTTTGACATCTTAACCAGTTTCAAGGGTTAGAATCTATCTTTAAGTTTACACAGTTCTTTACCATATTTCACACGCTTTATTTACACATCTAACACTCATAATCTTATCTTAACATCTACAATTTTACAAGTTCTGATCTTACAGTTAAGTCATAACATCAACAGTCTTACAGTTTTACCTACAACTAGTTTAGTATGAACACCTCTCAACCAGTTTTTAGTTTAACTACTAACGTTAAGTTCATTAATTTCACGCTTGTCTTCCAGTAGTACCATTCAACACTTACCGGTCATTAAACTTTGACTAAGTCTAATATGAAAATTCACCAGTCTTTAACGTAGTTATCACTATCAACAGTCTTACAGGGTTATGTAAACA
The DNA here is from genome assembly GCA_018398815.1 of Conus ventricosus. Classification (NCBI taxonomy): domain Eukaryota; kingdom Metazoa; phylum Mollusca; class Gastropoda; order Neogastropoda; family Conidae; genus Conus; species Conus ventricosus. The sequence continues at coordinate 77,247,047 of CM031615.1, forward strand.
TTACAACTGGTCTTACGGTCATGTTGACATCACTTCATAACAGTCTTAACAGGTTCGTGAAACACTTCATCAAGTTTACACAGGTTCGTGACTCACTCATCAGACCAGTTTTAACGTTCATTGACACATTCACACTAGTTTTAACAGTTCATGAACAATTCATAGATAATTTTTACACATTCAGTTAACCTCACAGCAGTCTTTCACAGTTATGTTAACAGTTCATAACTTACACCAGTCTTACATTCATGAACCTTCTAACCGGTCTTTAACAGTTCATTGAACAGCTTTAACCTCAGTTAAACATTCATGACCAATCTTTTACACAGTTTAACACATTTAACCACTTTCAGGGTCTTTAACATCTTTCACTAATTTTTTCACAGGTTCTTTAACACCTTCAGACCAGTCTTAACAGGTTCTTAACACTCATGACTAACTTCACAGGTTCTTTACATCATTCATAGATAACTTTACAAGGGTCTTGAACACTCCTAACAGCTTTTACACAGGTTCTTTAACATTCATAACCTAGGCTTTTCACAGGTCATGTTGAAACACTTCATCAACCAGGTCTTTACACAGGGTTCATTGACATCCTTCATCACCTAAGTCTTTACCGGTCATTGAACATCACTTTCAGACCAAGTCTTACCGGGTTCTGTTGAACACATTCATCAGACCTAAGGTCTTTTACACAGTTCAGTTGAAATCACTTCATACAAGTCTTTAACGGTTCATGTTAAATCACTCTAGACCTAATTTACAAGGTTATTCATCAACAATTTAACCAGGTTGTAATCACTTCATCAACCTAAGGTCTTTTACACGGGTTCATTAATCACTATCAGCTAAGTCTTAACGGGTTCATGTGAATCCTTCTCAACCTAAGTTTAACAGGGTTCTTGAACATCACTTCATCAGACTAAGGTCTTTTACACAGGTTCATGTTGAACATCACTTCATCAGACCAAGTCTTTTCACAGGGTTCATGTTGAACTCACTTCATCAACCAGGTCTTTTACACAGGTTCAGTTGAACATCACTTCATCAACCAGGTCTTTTACAGGTTCATGTTGAACATCACTCATCAACCCAGGTCTTTTACACAGGTTCATGTTGAACATCACTTCATCAGACCTAAGGTCTTTTACACGGGTTCATGTAACATCACTTCATCAGACCTAAGTTACTTTTACAGTACTTAAACCAGTCTTTAACAGGTTTTACTGTCATGAACAACTTTAACAAGGTCTTTAACAGTCCATTGAGATATTCATAACTAGGTCTTTACACAGTTCATTAACTCGTCTAACCAGGTCTTTAACATCATTAAACATCTTACCAGGGTCATTTAGCATTCACAGCTAAGTTACAAGGTTCATGTGAACGTCTTACCAAGGTCTTTTACATCATTTCATCAGACCTAAGTTTTCTCAAGGTTCATGTTGAACATCACTTCATCAGACTAAGCTTTTACAAGGGTTATTGAAATCACTCAAACCTAAGGCTTTACACAGGGTTACATTTATCACCAAGGTCTTTTACACAGGGTTCATGTTGAACATCACTTCATCGACCTAAGGTCTTTTACACAGGGTTCATGTTGACATCATTCATCAGACCTAAGGTCTTTTAACAGGTTCATTTGAAATCATTTCAACCTAAGTTCTTTCACGGTCATGTTAAATCACTTCTAGACCTAATCTTTTACAGGTTTGTTGAACATTTTCAACCTAAGGTCTTTACCAGGGTTCATTTGAACATCACTTCATCGACAGTCTTTACACAGGGTTCATGTTGAACATACTTCACAGACCTAAGTTTTTCACAGGTTCTGTTAACATCACTTCATCAGACCTAAGGTCTTTTACACAGGGTTTATCATCATTCATCAGACCTAAGTCTTTTCAGGTTCATTTACATCAATACAAGGTCTTTTACACAGTTCAGTTGAAATCATTCATCAGACCTAAGTTTTACACAGTTCATGTTGAAATCCTTCATCAACCAGTCTTTACAGGGTTCATTAACATCACTTCAAGCTAAGGTTTACATCATGACAAATCTTTACACTTCATTTGAACACTTCATCAGACCTAAGTTCTCACAGGTCTTTACACACTTCATTTAAGTCTTCATCAGACATCTTTACACAGTTCATGGAGTCACTTTCAACCTAAGGTCTTTTACACAGTTCATTGAACATCTATCAGACCAGGTCTTTAACACGTTAGACTACTTCTCAACCAGTTCTTTAAGTCATGTTAAACCACTTTCAACCTAGGTTTTTACACAGTTCATGTTAAGCATCACTTCACAGACCTAGTTTTTACAGAATTCAGTTGAATCATGTATTTACATTCAGCTAATCACAGGCAGTTAAATCTTTTAACCAGGTCTTACCAGGTCTTCATTCAAGTCTTTATCACCCAGCTTAAATCTTAACGTGCTTTACTATGAACTACTTCATCAACCTGGTCTTTTACACGGTTCATGTACACTTTAACAGGTTTTACAGTTATTGAAGATCACTCCAATCTAAGGTCTTTTACACAGGGTCATGTTGAAATCACTTACAACTAAGTCTTTACACAGGGTCATGTTAACATCTTCATCATAGAACGTCTTCACAGGTATGTTAACACGTTCATCAGCCAAGTCTTTCAACAGGTCTTTTACCAGGTTCATTTAACTCATTCTAACCAGGTCTTTTAACAGGTCATTGAACATCATTCAAAGGTCTTTATCATTCACTTCATCAGACTAAGGTCTTTTACAAGGTTCTTTGAAACACTTCATCAGACCTAAGTCTTTCACGGGTTCAGTTGAACCACTTCATAGACCTACTTTACACAGGGTTTGTATTAACACACTTCATCAGACCTAAGTCTTTTACACAGGGTTCATGTTGAAATCATTCATCAACCTAAGGTCTTTACACAGGGTTCTTTAACACACTTCATCGACCTAAGTTCTTTTACACAGGTTCATTTTAACATCACTTCATCAGACCTAAGGTCTTTACACGTTCATGTTGAATACTTCTAACCAGGTCTTTACACGGTTCATGTTGAACATCACTTACACCTAAGTCTTTTACACAGGTTCTTTGAACATTCATTCACACACTGTCATAAGGTTTTTACAGGGTTCTGTTGAAGTCATTCACAGACCAGGTCTTTACCGTAGGTTAATCATCAGTCCAAGTCCTTTACACGGGTTCATGTTCATACATCACGTCTTTACAAGGTCTTTAACATACTTATGCAAGTCTTTAACCAAGGTCTTTAAAGGCATTACACATCTAACAAGGTCTTTACAGTCTTGAACACATCTTTAACCTAAGGTCTTACGGTTTGAACATCACTTCATCAGACCTAAGGTCTTTTACCAGGGTTCATGTTGAAATCACTATCAGACCAGGTCTTTTACACAGGGTTCATGTTAACATCACTTCATCAGACCAGGTCTTTTACACAGGGTTCTGTTGAACATCATGTTGACTAATCACTTCACAACTAGGTCTTTTAACAGGGTTCATTTGACTAAGTCCTTACAGACAGGTCTTTTACACAGGTTCATAACCTAACGTCTTTTACACAGGGTTTGTTGAACATTCATTAGACTAAGTCTTACCAGGTTAGTTAACACAGTTCATAGACATCATTCTATCAACCAAGGTCATTTAACATTCATTTAGAACTTATCAACCAAGGTTTTTACGATGTTAACAACTTCATCAGACCTAAGGTTTTTACACAGGGTTCATGTTGAAACTTCATCCTAAGGTCTTTACACAGGGTTTGTTGAACAACTTCATCAACCTAAGTCTTTTACACAGGGTTCATGTTGAACATCACTTCATCAGACCCAGGTCTTTACACAGGGTTCATGTTGAACATCACTTCACAGACCCAAGGTCTTTTACACGGGTTCATGTTGAACTCACTTCACAACCAGGTCTTTTACACAGGGTTCATGTTGAACATCACTTCATCAGACCTAAGGTCTTTTACACAGGGTTCATGTTGAACATCACTTCATCAGACCTAAGGTCTTTTACACAGGGTTCATGAACAACTTCATCAGACCTAAGGTCTTTTACACAGGGTTCATGTTGAACATCACTTCACAGACCTAAGGTCTTTTCACAGGGTTCATGTTGAACATCACTTCATCAGACCAGTCTTTTACACAGGGTCATGTTGAACATCTCATCAGACCTAAGGTCTTTTACACAGGTTCATGTTGAACATACTCATCAGACCTAAGGTCTTTTACCAGGGTTCATGTTGAACATCACTTCATCAGACCTAAGGTCTTTTACACAGGGTTCATGTTGAACATCACTTCATCAGCCTAAGGTTTTTTACCAGGGTTTGTTGAACATCACTTCATCAGACCTAGGTTTTTACACAGGGTTCATGTTGAACATCACTTCCAGACCCAGGTCTTTTCAGATCACTTAGACTAGTCTGACCAGGTCATTATCACTTCAGACCAAGGTTTTTACACATGTTCACTAAGTCTTACATTCACATACTTCATCAGACCCCAGGTCTTTTATCAACCGGTTTAACAGGTTGAATCACTTCACAACCTAAGTCTTTTACACAGGGTTCATGTTGAACATCACTTCATCAGACCTTAAGGTTCTTTGAACATCATTCGTACACTCACTATCAGCACTAACTTTTCACAGGGTTCATGTTAATCACTTCATCAACCTAAGGTCTTTACACAGGGTTCATGTTGAAATCACTTACAAGGTTTTACACAGGTTCATGTTATCACTTCATCAGCTAGTTTTACACAGTTCATTTAAATCACTTTACAGGTCAGTTGAAATCATTCACAGACTATTGACATTTACAGGGTTTATGATTAACAGTCTTAAGACTCATTTACACAGTTCATTTACACGTTCATCAGATCCTAATCATACCCCAGGGTTCATGTTGAAATACTTTCAGACAGTCTTTTAACAGGGTTCATGTTAACACTTCATAGACAAGGTCTTTTACACAGGGTTCATGTTGAATACTTCATCGACAGGTTTTAACAGGTTCATGTAACATCATTTACCAAGGTCATTTACACAGGGTCATGTTGAAATCTTCATCGACCTAAGTTCTTTTACAAGTGTCATGTTGAACATACTTCATCGACCTAGGTTTTTACAAGGGTTCATGAAGACTTCATCAACCTAACTTTTACACAGGTTCATGTTGAACACACTTCATCAGACCTAAGGTCTTTTACAAGGGTTCATGTTAACATCACTTCAGACCTAAGTCTTTACACAGGGTTCATGTTATTCACTACAGCCAAGGTCTTTTACCGGTTCATAGTCTTCATCATCAGAGTTTTTACAGGGTTCATTTAATCACTTCATCATGACCTTACAGTCTTTTACACAGGGTTCATGTTGAACATCACTTCTATCAGACCAAGGTCTTTACATTCATAGACTCACTTTAGACCCAGGTCTTTCACAAGGTCTTGAACATACTCACAAGTTTTTAAACTTCATCTGAAATCTTTTACAGCCAGGTCTGTTGAACTTCATTCAGACCATCTTTTACTTCATTGAACATCACTTATCAACCTAGGTTCTTGACACAGTTCATGTTGAAGATTCACAGTTCAAGCCAGTCTTTACACAGGTTCATGTTGAAGATTTATCACAGGTCTTTTACACAGGTTCATGTTACAACTTCATTCAGACCAGGTCTTTACACAGGTTCATGTTTGAACATCACTTCAAGACCTAAGTTCTTTTACCACAGGCATTTGAACTCATTCGATCAGACCTAAGGTCCTTTTAAAGGGTCTTTGAACACACGTTCACTGAAATCTTTACACTAGGTCATTTGAAATCACTTCATGAACCCAGTCTTTTAACCAGGTTCTGTTGAACATCTTCATGCAACCTAGTCTTTAACAGGGTTCATTTTGAACAGTTCATTCAACCCCAGGTCTTTAACACAGGGTTTATGTTTGACATCACTTCACAGTAAGTTCTTTACACAGGGTTTGTTACAACACGTATCAGACCTAGGTCTTTCACAGGGTTCATTTAAATCACTTCTCAGACCTAAGTCATTTTACCACAGGTTCTTTGAACAGTTCAGTTAAGTTCTTTCAACCAAGGTCTTTTACACAGGGTTCATGTTGAACATCACTTCATCAGACCAATCTTACACAGGGTTCATGTTGAACATCACTTATCAGACCTAAGGTCTTTTACCTTCCATGTTGAACACACTTCATCAGACCCAGGTCTTTACACCAGGGTTCATGTTGAACATCACTTCATCAGACAAGTTCTTTTACAGGCTTCATGTTGAACATCATTCATAACCCCAGGTCTTTTACATAGGGTTCATGTTGAAACAACTTCATCAGACCAAGGTCTTTTACACAGGGTCATTTGAACATCTTCATCAACCAGGTCTTTTACACAGGTTCATGTTACATCACTTCCAGACCCCAGGTCTTTTACACAGGTTCATGTTGAACATCACTTCATCAGACCTAAGTCTTCACAGGTCAGTTCAATTAACATTCATCAGACCCCAGGTCTTTACACGGGTTCATGTTGAACATCACTTCATCAACCCAGTCTTTAACAGGTTCATGTTGAACATCACTTCATCAGACCCAGGTCGTTTTCACAGGGTTCATGTGAAGATCACATTCATCAGACCTAAGGTCTTTTACAAGGGTTCATTACTTCATCAGACCCCAGGTCTTTTACACAGGTTCATGTTGAACATCACTTCATCAGACCTAAGGTCTTTTACCAGGGTTCATGAAGATTACTTCATCAAGTCTTTACAGTCAGTTGAACATACATGTGACAACTTTACACCAGGTTCATTTAACATTCATTGACCCAGCTTATCACCAGGTTCTTTTACAGCATTCAGACTAAATCACTTTCAACCAGGTCTTTGAACAGGTTCATGTGAACTACTTTTACAGTCTGTTACACGTTCATGAAAGGTCACTTTAACAGGTCAGTTTTTACACGGTTCATAAGACTTTCAGACATTTGAACTTCATAGACAGGTCTTTAACCAGGTCAGTTTAAGACAGGTTCATGGAAATCCTTCATCAACCCCGGTCTTTTACCAGTCATTATCAACCCAGGTCTTTCACCGGTTTTAACAGCTTCATCAACCTAGTTCTTTTACACAGGGTTCATGCTTGAAACACTTCATCAGACCAGGTCTTTACACAGGGTTCATGTGAACATATCATCAGACCCTAGGTCTTTACACGGGTTCATGTTGAAGATCACTTCATCAACCCCAGGTCTTTACACAGGGTATGTGACACATCCCTATCAGACTATGTTAACGTTAGTTGAGACTCACTTATAACCAGGTCTTTACATGGGTCATGATAAACCAGTCCTTTACACAGGGTTAGTTAACACACTTCATCAACATCTTTTACAACAGGTCTTACAGTTCATTAACACACTTACAACAGGTTCATTTACACAGGTTCATGTTGAACCACTTCATCAGCCAGGTCTTTACAGGGTTCATGTGATCAGATCACGACCCCAGGTCTTTTACACAAGGTCATGTTAAAATCATTCATGACCACCAGGTCTTTTACACAGTTCAAGCATTTACACACCCAGTCTACAAGGGTCATTTACATATTCATAGACCAAGTTTTACAAGTTCTGTTACATCTTCATTAACCAGTCTTATACAGCAGTAATGTTCTTAAGGTAGACTAAATTTTACAGGTTATGTTACATTCACTCATAAAGGTAGTTTAACAGTATGTGACATCATTCATTCACCCAACGGTCTTTTCAGGGTATGTGAACATCACTTCATCACCAGGTCTTTAACAGTTCATGTGAATCACTTCATCAGACCAAGGTCTTCTCACCCCGGTTCTTTGAACAACTTCATCAGACCAAGTCTTTACACGGGTTCATTTGAACATCACTTCTCACAGGACACACAGGTCATCTACACAGGACATACACATCACTCATCAACCCCAGCTTCAACACTCAGTAACACTCACAACTTCACAGCCCACGTCCCTCTCTCTAGTCTCTTTACCAGGGTCAGTGACTACTTATCAATATCAGGTCTTTCAAGGGTTCATGTTGAATACTTCATCACCTAAGGTCTTTTACACAGGTTCATGTTGAACATCACTTCATCAGACCCCAGGTCTTTACACAGGTTCATGTTGAACATCACTTCATCAGACCCAGGTCTTTTACACAGGGTTCATGTTGAACATCACTTCATCAGACCTAAGGTCTTTTACACAGGGTTCATGTTGAACATCTTCATCAGACCCAGGTCTTTTACCAGGGTTCATGTTGAACATCACTTCATCAGACCTAAGGTCTTTTACACAGGGTTCATGTTGAAATCACTTCATCAGACCAGGTCTTTTACACAGGGTTCATGTTGAAATCACTTCATCAGACCCCAGGGCTTTACACAGGGTTCATGTTGAACATCACTTCATCAGACCCAGGTCTTTTACACAGGGTTCATGTTGAACATCACTTCATCGACCCAGGTCTTTACACAGGGTTCATGTTAACTCACTTCTCAGACCCAGGTCTTTTACACAGGGTTCATGTTGAACATCACTTCATCAGCCCAGGTCTTTACACAGGGTTCATGTTGAAGCATCACTTCATAGACCAGGTCTTTACACAGGGTTCAGTTGAAGTACTTCATCAACCCAGGTCTTTAAAGGTTCATGTTGAAATCACTTCATCAGACCAAGGTCTTTACACAGGGTTCATGTTGAAATCACTTCATCAGACCCCAGGTCTTTTACACAGGGTTCATTGAAATCACTCATCAGACCCAGGTCTTACACAGGGTTCACGTTGAAGTCACTTCATCAGACCCAGTCTTTTACACAGGGTTCAGTTGAATCAGTCATCAGATAGTCTTTTACACAGGGTTCAGTTGAAATCACTTCATCAGACCCAGGTCTTTACACAGGTTCATGTTGAAGATCACTTCATCAGACCCCAGGTCTTTACACAGGGTTCATGTTGAAGATCACTTCATCAGACTCCACGTCTTTGCAGCGCGTTCACCTCAAAAGCTGACGAACAGGATTCCTGTTGTGACGCACCAGCCGGTGAATCACATCTTATCACACACCAATCGTAGCGAAGTTTACATCAATCGGCGAATCACGTATATGAACACTCATACTACAATATCGATGAAAATCGAAGATGAAGTTTAAATTTTGTCTCCGATTCGGGTGCTTTCCGATTAAAATCTACATCTGAATACAGGCAACATAAATTGTGTCTTTAAAGGGGTGGAGATCAAAGAGGAAAGTTTGTGCACAGCCATTATGTTTCCATTCACTGCTAACAGTAATGTGCTCTGACTGCTGAGTGGAATGGTGGGCATCATCATTCCCCAGAACTGGTAGAATGTGTGGCACGCTGTACATGAGAGAGTGGGGCTTACTTGAAGCATGGCTCCAGCTAGATTACAGAGCTGTGGGGGTTCTCACATGCAGACATCCCCCCCCCCCCCCCCCCCCCACTCCTTTCCCCGAACTCACACCCATCACAGTCCTGTCCTTATCAGCTAACATTTTCAAACTTCCAGCATGTCTCACGAACGGGAACACACACACACACACACACAAACACACACACACACACACACACACACACACACACACACACACACACACACACACACACACACCACCACCACCACCACCACCACCACCACCACCGTCCCTCTCCTCTCTCAGCTCCACTTCAGACAGCCAGGAGTCTTTTTCTTTAAATTTTTAAATGATTCTTGGCAAGCGGTGTGTTCCATGTTTTTCTGGTGAGGCAATATTCAGCTTATAACTGCACCAGCCCAGGGCTTCTGTGACCCGACATTCCGCCAGTTGAGCTCCGCTTCTCAATATTCTTGGCGTAATTACATCGTAAAAAGCGGGAAGCGCAAAGTGTTTGTAATTACAAGGGCATGGGGAGGAGGGGGATGGGGGAGGGGGGTGGGGAGGTTGACTTCTACCAAGATCGAACGGGTCCTAGACCCTCCTCCTGTCCTCCCTCCTCCCACTTATTCGGATTTGCATCAGAAGTTATGAACACAATGGTTTCTTTACTGTAACACGGAAGAAAAAAAAGTGATAGGCTTCGTTCCGCCCCCCCCCCCCCTTCCCCCTGAATTTCTATGAGTAAGTCTGTTCGTAGGTGAAAAAGAGTATACTTTTCCGCCTTGGATACGGACAGACTCAAAGAGTTACTTCCCCGTACATTTCTTTATACGACATTCGAAAAATCCAAATGTTAATGTTTGTATTGCAAGGAAGTCTTAATATTCCATAAAAAACATATTCTACTTAATACATGGTTATCAGTTCGTAAACAGTGTCTTCACAGTGTTCGTTTTCAGAGCAAAATGAGTTACATTCTTATCGAACGAGTCCTGCATCCACCCTTTGCTTCAGATCCACATCAAGATCTTACGGATCCGTCATTGCGACCCATTCCATACCAAGTCGCAAGCGTGGGTGGAAAAAAAAAAAAACGTCCTAGCGGAGGTCGTAAACTCAGCACATACCTGTCATGGTTATCACGTGAGACGCGCGCAGTGCTGATGTTAACAACGCGATCGACAGACGCAGCAGCGTGAAGGATGACCTCGATGCTCTGACGGGGTCAAATGAACATGGCAAATATTGGGGCGTCTCTGGTCTTTTCGAACAGCATGTATACCTTTTACTTACTTAACGACTTTCATGTTTTTCCTTGCTTGTGAACGGCTTTTACCGTTCATTTGCCTGCGAAAACTTTAACCTTTTACCTTTTTTTTTTTTTTTTTTTTAAATTGTAAAGGTTTACTTGCTTCAAACGGTCTTTACCTTATACGTTTCGAACAGCTGTTACCTGTCACTCAAAACCTTTATCTTGTACACACTTGCGAGCGGCTTTCATCTTTTATTTTCTAGCGAACAGCTCTTACCGTTTAGTCCTTTTCGAAGGGCTTTTACTTGCTGAAGAACAGCTTTTACCTTTTACTTGCTGAAGAACAGCTTTTACCTTTTACTTGCTGAAGAACAGCTTTTACGTTTTACATGCTGAAGAATACATTTTACCTTTTACTTGCTTACAAAACGCATACCTTGTACATACTTCAGTAAGGTTTTTTTTCTTTCATTTGCTTGCGAACACCTGTTACCTGCTACTGGTTCATAACCGACTTGAAACTTTAACTTACTTTCAACGGTGTCTCTTTTTCACTCGTTTGAGAGACGCTTTTACCTTTTGACGTTTATCCCCCCCCCCCCCCCCCCCCCTTAAATCGATGGCATTTTGTCACTGTTGCAACTAAACATCTTTGTAGATACTGACACCACAAATAACACCAACAGCGGAAAGATATGGGAGGATCACTTTGTGTCTTAAATCAAGAATATCAATTTTCGCCCCCATCACCTCACCCAACCCCCCCTTCTCTTGGCCAAACACACACACACACACACACACACACACACACACACACACACACACACACACACACACACACAAACATACACACACAAACATACACACACACACGCGCGCGCGCGCACGCACGCACACACGCACGCACGCACGAAACACACACACACACACACACACACACACACACACACACACACACACACACACACACACACACACACTAACACACACACACGCACAAAAGTTGAACGCTCATTTTTCTCTCCTTGTCGCTTCTGTCTTGGATTTTATTCCGTATATACTCTGCTCGTCTCAAAAAGAAAAGAAAAAAAAGAAAGAAAAATACAGGAAGAAAGAAAGAAAACGCGTCCATTTCATTAGAAGCTTGCATTGCACCCTTCACTCAATAATTACAATGTAAGCTATGTGCTAGGCAAATGACTGAGGCAACCGCAAGCCAGACCAGAGATCTTCCAGTACGCCAACAGTTCGTTTCAAGCTTCAGATTCCTGATCAAGGATTATGTGCCCAATGCCTTCTACCAAACGATGTAACCAGCAGGATTCTTGCCCCGGCACAGAAGTGTGCCACTTTCACAGTACAGCGGTACTCACTTGATGCATGGCTGCAGCACAAGTACAGAAACAGATCTGCCAGATTTCCCCTTTGGAAAAGGCCAGAAACTTCGACACAAAGCATCCTCCACGTCTTACGAGGTGCGAAACGAGAACACGCACCAGCACCTACACGTACGTATACATACACGCACGCACGCGTGCAGGCGCGCGCGCTCACACCCACACACATACTCACGCACACACACACGCACACGCACACACACACACACATACACACACACACACACACACACACACACACACACACACACACACACACACACAAACACACACAAACACACACACATACGTGCACAACTATGAGCGCGCGTGCACACACACACACACACACACACACACACACACACACACACACACACACACACACGCTCACACACACACACCCTCTCCCGCCCCCTCCTCCCCCACACTTTTTTTATGAACTGACAAAAAAACGAAACTGTTCACAACACACACACACACACACACACACACACACACACACACACACACACACACACACACACACACACGCTACCACCATCACCACCGCCTCCACCATTGACCTACTTCTCTATCACTTTCATAACACACAGGAGTCTTTTTTTCTCGTGCAGCTCCGCGCCGGCTGTTCAAAGCATTACCACTGAGGCAAGAGGCAAAATGCAGTTCATCACCGCAGCGCTGCATGGGTTCTTTAACCCGAAATTCCAAGTGTAAATCACCGCCCCTCAATACTGCCGACATTCTGAGATTGTCTGCCGGCAGAAGGACGGGCAACGCGCTCGGCACGGGGCGGCAAATCATCATCAAGACGAAGAAACATCAAACCAAACAACGAACAGGAAGATTTCACGTTGTGTCAAGGGAAGACAAATCGAGTAAACATGATTATTAGAACCGACAACCACGCAAGTTATCCCCGTATTCTGACGATTCTATGCGAGTAACATCCTCTTGTTTTCTTCACTCCATCTTACTCTACTCCTCCTATCCCATCCCTTCCTTTTTATTTCTGTCTTTCTCCGTTATCGCCAATATTGTTTTCACTCCATCTTACTCTACTCCAACCTATCCCATCCCTTCCTTTTTATTTCAGTCTTTCTCCGTTATCGTCAATATTGTTTTCACTCCATCTTACTCTACTCCCCCTACCCCATCCCTTCCTTTTTATTTCTGTCTTTCTCCGTTATCGCCAATATTGTTTTCACTCCATCTTACTCTACCCCACCCTATCCCATCCCTTCCTTTATATTTCTGTCTTTCTCTGTTATCGTCAATAGTGTTCTTTTCTCTCTTTGTGTCCTCCCTCTCTTCCTTTGTTGTAGAGAGCCTCCACAATGCTGTTATATTCCACCGTCTTCGTCACATCTTAACGTTTTCATCTTTTGCTACACTTCATTTCATCAGCTCTCTGGTAAACGACACTTCCTCTGCCGAACTGTGTTAAAGATGTCCATCCTTTTCAAAACAGCTGCCTCCTGACGGCTCCATCTACATTGCTGGCACTCCAAATGATCTGTCAGTCCAAACATACAGACTTTCCCATTCTCTCTCACTTTCGTTCTACATTGCTGGCACTCCAAATGATCTGTCAGTCCACACATACAGACTTCCCCATTCTCTCTCACTTTCGTTCTACATTGCTGCCACTCACAATGATCTGTCAGTCCACACATACGACTTTCCCATTCTCTTTTACTTTCTTTCTACATTGCTGCCACTCAAAACGATCTGTCAGTGCTGCCATTCACAATGATCTGTCAGTCCAAACACACAGACTTCCCATTCTCTCTCACTTTCGTTCTACATTGCTGGCACTCACAATGATCTGTCAGTCCAAACATACAGACTTCCCATTCTCTCTCACTTTCGTTCTACATTGCTGGCACTCACAATGATCTGTCAGTGCTGGCACTCACAATGATCTGTCAGTCCAAACATACAGACTTCCCATTCTCTCTCACTTTCGTTCTACATTGCTGGCACTCACAATGATCTGTCAGTGCTGGCACTCACAATGATCTGTCAGTCCAAACATACAGACTTCCCATTCTCTCTCACTTTCTTTCTGCATTGCTGGCACTCACAATGATCTGTCAGTGCTGGCACTCACAATGATCTGTCAGTCCAAACATACAGACTTCCCCATTCTCTCTCACTTCCTTTCTGATGTGGAGGCCCTAACTAGCCGTAACCTTAACCGCCGCCAACTCATGATTTTTTAAAAAGTATATATCTCTTTGAAATCTAATGGTTATAATAGAGTTCTGGCTGGTACATCTCTTTGAAATCTAATGGTTATAATAGAGTTCTGGCTGGTACATCTCTTTGAAATCTAATGGTTATAACAGAGTTCTGGCTTGGGTTTCTAGGCATGTCGGCATTTTAAGCGATGAGATGGTTGATCATCTTGTCAAGAATGCCCACAAAAAAGTCCGGATCATCATGATAATGAAATGATGTAAGAAGGAAAGAAAAAAGGAACAAACAAACTGACAAAAGAAACAAAGAATGGAAAAAGCAAGACTGACAGAGACACACAGACAGGGAGGAAGGAAGAAACAAAGAATGGAAAAAGCAAGACTGACAGAGACACACAGACAGGAAGGAAGGAAGAAAAGAAAAGAAATGAAAAGAAAGAAGAAAGAAACAAAGACAAACAGAAAGAACTGAAGACAGAAAAAGAACAAGACAAAAATAAAAAAAAAAAAATAGAAAAGAAAGAAAGAAAAGAAAGAAAGGGATCACATTGATTTCGAAACTTTTACTGTAACTCACACCTTTTCCTTTTAACCTCAGCACCCCTCCAAGCAAACAACTGGCCAAGCCACCCACCAACACCAGAGGTCATTCCAGTGCCTGAAAGTTCGTTTTAAGGGTCAACATTCCTGATCTAATGTTTCCCCAGCGCCTTCTCCCCAAACCAACGAACGCCTGTCTGCCTGCCGCTGGATCAGAGATCTGCCGATTTTCTCCACGACACGGCGCCAGATAGACCTCCTACTTAAAGCACCCGACAGCCAGGAGTCCTTCCTTTTCAATTCTCTGAAACACAGTAAGAATACCAATAACTTCACGCACCAATCAAATCATATGTTGCATGAAAAAAGACTGCTGATGGGCTCAGAATGTGTGTGGACAGAAGGGCAACGCCGAGTGCAACCAGCAGCAGATGTCATGGAGAGATGACACAACGGGTGAAGATCATGCCCTGGGCCTTAACAGTGGCTCCCACTGGGCAGTACGTCATCTAACCAGCAGCAGATGTCATGGAGAGATGACACAACGGGTGAAGATCATGCCCTGGGCCTTAACAGTGGCTCCCACTGGGCAGTACGTCATCTAACCAGCAGCAGATGTCATGGAGAGATGACACAACGGGTGAAGATCATGCCCTGGGCCTTAACAGTGGCTCCCACTGGCAGTACGTCATCTAACCAGCTAAGTAAGTATGTACGTAAGTCAGTCAGTCACTCACTCACGAACGAACGAAAGAGCAAACGAACGAAGCGACGAACGAACTAACAAATTAACTAACCAACCAACCAACCAAAGGAGCGAACTTACGAACGAAGCGACGAACGAACTAACAAATTAACTAACCAACCAACCAAAGGAGCGAACTTACGAACGAAGCGACGGACGAACTAACAAATTAACTAACCAACCAACCAACCAACCAACCAAAGGAGCGAACTAACGAACGAAGCGACGAACGAAGTAACAAACTAGCCAGCCAACCAACCAACCAACCAACCAACGAACGAACAAACGAACGATTGAACGAGCAAACAAAGAAACAAACAGACAAACTAATTAATTAACTTACTATTTTATAACTAACAAACTATTCAACCAACCAACCAACCAACTAACCAACCCACTAACTGACTAACTAAGTGAAAGACATGCGAAATGTGACGGGAGCGGGGCGCCAGGCCCACTCCCAGACCCTTGACACGACACACGTACACCGCAATAACCGCAGAAGAAGCGGGCCCTCCCACGCACGCCACATCTTTAGTCACTAGGGGGATCAAAAGGACATGCTGATTCGTGCTTCGTGTTTGCACATGTCCTCGGCTGTTGTCACTGTACGCACGTCGGTTGAAGGGTGCACCAGCAGGCTGGGACCCTTACCTTGCGGGTAGGGAGGAGGAGGAACGAGGAGGGGCTGGGGAGGGAGGTGGGGAGATGGAAAGGAAGAGAGGTTTGGTCTGCGTGCTTTTATTTCATCTTATTTTTGTTTTAGTTTATCTTGTTTCACTTTACATTGATTTCATTTCATTTGATCTTATTCAACTTTTACTTCGATTTATTTCATTTCATTTCGTTCTATTTTCATTGTATCTTTTACTTATTTCATTTCAATTTTATTTTATTTTATTTTTCACCTTGCGGCGAAGTCCCTTTTATTTTGTTTTTGTTTTTAAAGAAGGATCTTGCAATTGACAACACCTGTAATATCAAATGCAACATCACCATAGTGATCACACACACACACACACACACACACACACACACACACACGCACACACACACACACACACACACACACACACACACACACAATACGCGCGCGCGCGCACGCACGCACGCACACCACACGCACACACACATACACACACGCACATACAAATCCACTCATACACATATCTATCCGTCCATCTACCCATACTTAAATATATATGTCTTCATACAAAGATATATACACACGCATATTGTACATTTTTGTTAAACAGTCTCCAGTTTCGATATTTTTTTAAGTCGAAAGAATGGGCTGAGGATGAATCTACATAGACAGAACACTGGGCATGTGCCCGTTTGTTTGTACGTGTCCACATTCAGCTCAAGTTCAATAAACAGAGTTCTAGACAAGAACCAATGCTGTTCAAACTCTTTTCTTTTCACCATTGACAGAGTAGGAAGCCTCTATCGTGCAATTCATGCACGTACTAGCTGATGTGTAGCATTGGTTTAAGGTTGTGTGCCCTGATAGCAAACCATACAACATTTGTTCGGCATCGAATTATACAAATCTGCACAGTGCTAGCAATGCAGACAGCAAACAAGCTAATAAAAAAAATGTATGCTTAAAAAGCAAATAAATTTAGATCAGAAAAACATGACAACAAAAAGGAACAAAAGAAAAGGAAAGAAATAAAGAATGTTAGAGAACAAGAAATACACAAAAGAACCAAGGAAGGAATGCGAAAGAGGGAGCGGAATGATAAAATAAACAGAAAAAGAAGGGACAGACAGGCAGGGCAGCAGACAGGAAATATCAGATTGACGAGAGAGTGAGAGACAAATATCTAGCTAGACAGACAGACAGATAGACCGACTGGCTGACACACAGAGAGAGAGAGAGAGAGAGAGAGAGAGAGAGAGAGAGAGAGAGAGAGAGAGAGAGAGAGAGAGACAGACAGACAGACAGACAGACAGACAGACTGACTGACTGACAGACAGACAGACAGAGAGACAGACAGACAGGCAGTGAGAGAGAGATGGCAAACTGTATTTCCCCTTTACTCTTGCACTGCAATAAACGTAACGGTTGTCATATGGAAGACATTCCGTATTTCATACCTTGGCCGAGTCGCAAGTTGTGTATGAAGTGTCATATGGAAGACATTCCGTATTTCATACCTTGGCCGAGTCGCAAGTTGTGTATGAAGTGTCATATGGAAGACATTCTGTATTTCATACCTTGGCCGAGTCGCAAGTTGTGTATGAAGTGTCATATGGAAGACATTCCGTATTTCATACCTTGGCCGAGTCGCAAGTTGTGTATGAAGTGTCATATGGAAGACATTCCGTATTTCATACCTTGGCCGAGTCGCAAGTTGTGTATGAAGTGTCATATGGAAGACATTCCGTATTTCATACCTTGGCCGAGTCGCAAGTTGTGTATGAAGTGTCATATGGAAGACATTCCGTATTTCATACCTTGGCCGAGTCGCAAGTTGTGTATGAAGTGTCATATGGAAGACATTCCGTATTTCATACCTTGGCCGAGTCGCAAGTTGTGTATGAAGTGTCATATGGAAGACATTCCGTATTTCATACCTTGGCCGAGTCGCAAGTTGTGTATGAAGTGTCATATGGAAGACATTCCGTATTTCATACCTTGGCCGAGTCGCAAGTTGTGTATGAAGTGTCATATGGAAGACATTCCGTATTTCATACCTTGGCCGAGTCGCAAGTTGTGTATGAAGTGTCATATGGAAGACATTCCGTATTTCATACCTTGGCCGAGTCGCAAGTTGTGTATGAAGTGTCATATGGAAGACATTCCGTATTTCATACCTTGGCCGAGTCGCAAGTTGTGTATGAAGTGTCATATGGAAGACATTCCGTATTTCATACCTTGGCCGAGTCGCAAGTTGTGTATGAAGTGTCATATGGAAGACATTCCGTATTTCATACCTTGGCCGAGTCGCAAGTTGTGTATGAAGTGTCATATGGAAGACATTCCGTATTTCATACCTTGGCCGAGTCGCAAGTTGTGTATGAAGTGTCATATGGAAGACATTCCGTATTTCATACCTTGGCCGAGTCGCAAGTTGTGTATGAAGTGTCATATGGAAGACATTCCGTATTTCATACCTTGGCCGAGTCGCAAGTTGTGTATGAAGTGTCATATGGAAGACATTCCGTATTTCATACCTTGGCCGAGTCGCAAGTTGTGTATGAAGTGTCATATGGAAGACATTCCGTATTTCATACCTTGGCCGAGTCGCAAGTTGTGTATGAAGTGTCATATGGAAGACATTCCGTATTTCATACCTTGGCAGTCGCAAGTTGTGTATGAAGTGTCATATGGAAGACATTCCGTATTTCATACCTTGGCCGAGTCGCAAGTTGTGTATGAAGTGTCATATGGAAGACATTCCGTATTTCATACCTTGGCAGTCGCAAGTTGTGTATGAAGTGTCATATGGAAGACATTCCGTATTTCATACCTTGGCAGTCGCAAGTTGTGTATGAAGTGTCATATGGAAGACATTCCGTATTTCATACCTTGGCCGAGTCGCAAGTTGTGTATGAAGTGTCATATGGAAGACATTCCGTATTTCATACCTTGGCAGTCGCAAGTTGTGTATGAAGTGTCATATGGAAGACATTCCGTATTTCATACCTTGGCAGTCGCAAGTTGTGTATGAAGTGTCATATGGAAGACATTCCGTATTTCATACCTTGGCAGTCGCAAGTTGTGTATGAAGTGTCATATGGAAGACATTCCGTATTTCATACCTTGGCCGAGTCGCAAGTTGTGTATGAAGTGTCATATGGAAGACATTCCGTATTTCATACCTTGGCAGTCGCAAGTTGTGTATGAAGTGTCATATGGAAGACATTCCGTATTTCATACCTTGGCAGTCGCAAGTTGTGTATGAAGTGTCATATGGAAGACATTCCGTATTTCATACCTTGGCAGTCGCAAGTTGTGTATGAAGAGAGAAAGAGAAAGAAAGAAACAAATAGTAAATCGTACTTTCCCTTTAATCTTGCACCGCAGTGAATGTAACAGTTGTCACATGGAAGACATTCAATGTTTCATACTTTGGCAGAGTTACAAAACGTATTTACACTAGACTGCGCCATGTGCGAACACGACGAAGTCATAGCCGCCGTGCATCATCGCATAATCATTAAGCCGCCGTGCATCATCGCATAATCATTAAGCCATGTAAATGGTTTTCAAGCTCAAGCAATATCTATAAATACTTCCTTACTAAGCAATTTTCTTTTTTACTGATAAAGCCAGAATATCCTGTGAAGTTCTTTGAAAACAGGAGAATAACACACACACACACACACACACACACACACACACACACACACACACACACACACACACACACACAAACCGCGAATATGAACACTTTCTTGGAATACCGAGATAACCCTGAAAAATATCCCGCTTAGTTTACAAATCAGTTCTGTTAAACCAAAAGGACAACTTAAACGAGTTCTTCACTTATCGCTTTCAAAAATATGAAATCAGAACTCGAACGAAATACAAATCTAAGTTGTAATCACTCGTGGATGCCGTTCGTAGGTCCCAGCTTCGATCCCTTAAACCAAATTATTTCCAGAAAACGGATTCATTAATGCTTACGATTTCAAAACTCTCCATCAGTCGTTTTTAACCCATCAAAGAGCTCATCTGTTCTTTAGTTTCAGCACTGCGACATTTCTCTTAAATTTCACACTTGCATGTAAGCTTATGTTGCAGATTTAACTGCCTTTAACGCTGACAATTGTATAGCAAACATATGCCCTGAAAAAGTCATAATTTTGCTGTTAGGATGAATCACTTGAACATCTTTTTTTATTGAGATCTGTAAACGGTAATTAAGAAAAGAAAAAAAAAGAGCGAGCAAAAACTGAATATCGAAACCAGTCCCATCAACCGTTTGACCCTGATTCAAAGGCGTGTTCTCTCTCTCTCTCTCTCTCTCTCTCTCTCTCTCTCTCTCTCTCTCGGATTTGCAGCCTGTGACTCAAACTACGCGGAAACCGCTTTAGTTATTTGCGCTCATTCGCCGCCACCCGAAGACGACCCCATTCAGGAGCATGATCTCAAGTCGAACGCGTGATTTTCTTATTATGCACTGCTGCGTCAGCGCTTTATTTCCTGACCTGCGCGAAAGCTCGATGGCATTCGGTTCTCGTCACATGTGGACGGCATTTGTCGTCCTTTAGCTCCGCCGGTTATCATGCCAAATCTGTGCCCTCTCGTATCGTTTTATACTCCGCTCCCCCACCCCCCACCCCAACGTCCCAACTCTTGCCTCTCTCTATTGTTCACAAGCAATGCGGCAAGAATCTGCATTTTGTATTGTCCTCCTTTTTTCGTTCCTTATTTGTGTGTTTGTTTGTTTTTCTCTTTCTTCAGTCATTTTTCTCTTTCTTTCTCTCTCTTTTTTTTCTCTACTGCTAAGGGATGCGTGACCTATCAGGCAGAACAATGCTCAGCGGAAAACGACCCGCAGCTGTTGTTATGAAGCCTCGTTGACAATGGCCAAGCATCCCAGAAATGTTGCTTCTCAGGAATTTGATACGGGGATAGGGAACCTTCGTTTTGGAAGAGAGAGAGAGAGAGAGAGAGAGAGAGAGAGAGAAGAGAGAGAGAGAGACAGAGAGAGAGAGAGACAGAGACAGAGAGAGTTAAATCTCCATATATAAGCATGATATGGGACTACCTGTGCACAACGTGCGTGCCTGCATGTGTGCGTGCGTGCGTGCGTACGTGTGTGTTCATGCGTGCGTGCGTGCGTGCGTGCGTGCGTGCATGCGTGTGTGTGTGTGTGTGTGTGTGTGTGTGTGTGTGTGTGTGTGTGTGTGTGTGTGTGTGTGTGTGCGTGCGCGCGAGTGTGTGTATGTAGAGTGCGCGCGCGAGTGTATGGTGTGCGCCCGTGTAAGTGTATAATACTGGCTCGTGGAGTGTCCATCCGTGTATGCACAATACTGACCAGATTGTTGCAACAGAAGGGAAAAGACCCCGACCCAGTCTGCAACTGCCCACACACGACGTGGAGGCCTTCCAAGCAAAACAGGCGACTTCATCAGTTCCCCTTCCTGGCTTTCCTGGCCCCTTTCTTCTTTAGAGTTCTTCTCTGTTTGTTTCTGCACTCTATCTATTGCTGTCCGAACAACACGTCACTGATTTAAAAAAAAAAGAAAAAAAAAGCTTACTTGGGATGACACATGATGGTCATGTGAAGTGAGCTCTAATCGAATCTAAATTCATTTCTGGATACGTCTCCTTGTCATGGTAAACATCACACACGCACTCACGCACGCACGCACGCGCACACACACACACACACACACACACACACACACACACACACACACACGCGCGCGCGCGTGCGCGCGCACGCACGCACGCACGCACGCACGCACGCACGCACACACACAGAGATAGACAGACAAGAGAGAGAGAGAGAGAGAGAGAGAGAGAGAGAGAGAGAGAGAGAGAGAGAGAGAGAAGACTGAGACAGACAGACGGACAGATAGATATTATTCCTTATTTTAGAGTAAAGCTATTGGGTTGAATTAGCCATTTTTCACACTTGCAGCCAGTCACACACACACACACACACACACACACACACACACACACACACACACACACACACAGAGAGACAGAGAGAGAGAGAGAGAGAGAGAGAGAAGAGAGAGAGAGAGAGAGAGAGAGGGAGAGTGGAGGCGAAGAAGGGGGACACAGAAATACAGAATATTTGCTCATCACCATCGCCCCCTCCTTTCTCCATTCAGTCCAAAGTTCCACCCTCCCCCGGCATATTTGTACTGGTAGCAGAACGGTTGGTATTACCTCTCCCCCCCCCCCCCCCCCGCTCTATCCCCTTCCTTCTACCCCCTCCTCTGCCCACCCCTCATTCTCCCCCCTCCCCTCCCCCCTCACCCCACACATATCCGCTGCAGTATCTCCAGAAGTTTAGTGTTTCCACAGCAACGCGGAGTGTTGGCAAAGAGACCTAGTACCGCGCGAAAGGCCCTGCTTGGTGGCTTATTCAAATTGGTCTTGCTTTCTGCTCAAATTCTTTTCAGGGTGTGTGTGGATAGGGGGTGAAGGGAGGAAAGAAAAAGAAGGGGAGAGGAGGGAGGTGGGGAGGGGAGAGGGTACCCCCAGCATTGTTATGGAGATTAAACTGTAAAATTCGCAGCATTCTTTTTGGAGTAGGAGGTGAAAGTGGGGCTACAATAGGCTAGCCATATATCCCTTTACTGTAGGTATTTATCTCTGGCAAGACGCTTCAGTAACTGGCGTTCTTTGTGACAGCTGTTGGGCCGGCTTCACTCGAGACAGAAGAATGCCTGACAAAAAGAAACACCAAGAATCAGAAGGACGTGGGGGAAAGCGCTGACCTCTGCCGTTTTGGGACCATGGCCTTGCGCCAGAATCCTGAAGGTTCGTCCCTGAGCCACTTTCCACATTTCTACTTTCGTCCCTGAGCCACTTTCCACATTTCTACTTTCGTCCCTGAGCCACTTTCCACATTTCTACCGAGTTTCATTAAGGTCGATTCTTCAGCTTCGGCGTGATCTGGCTGACAGACAAGCCAACCAACGTGATCTGGCTGACAGACAAGCCAACCAACGTGATCTGGCTGACAGACAAGCCAACCAACGTGATCTGGCTGACAGACAAGCCAACCAACGTGATCTTGCTGACAGACAAGCCAACCAACATGATCTTGCTGACAGACAAGCCAACCAACGTGATCTTGCTGACAGACAAGCCAACCAACGTGATCTGGCTGACAGACAAGCCAACCAACGTGATCTGGCTGACAGACAAGCCAACTAACGTGATCTGGCTGACAGACAAGCCAACCAACGTGATCTGGCTGACGGACAAGCCAACCAACGTGATCTGGCTGACAGACAAGCCAACCAACGTGATCTGGCTGACAGACAAGCCAACCAACATGATCTGGCTGACAGACAAGCCAATCAACGTGATCTGGCTGACAGACAAGCCAACCAACGTGATCTGGCTGACAGACAAGCCAACCAACGTGATCTGGCTGACGGACAAGCCAACCAACGTGATCTGGCTGACAGACAAGCCAACCAACATGGACGTGATCTTGCTGACAGACACGCCAACCAACGTGATCTTGCTGACAGACAAGCCAACCAACATGATCTTGCTGACAGACAAGCCAACCAACGTGACCTTACTGACAGACAAGCCAACCAACGTGACCTTACTGACAGACAAGCCAACCAACGTGATCTTACTGACAGACAAGCCAACCAACGTGACCTTACTGACAGACAAGCCAACCAACGTGACCTTACTGACAGACAAGCCAACCAACGTGACCTTACTGACAGACAAGCCAACCAACGTGACCTTACTGACAGACAAGCCAACCAACGTGACCTTACTGACAGACAAGCCAACCAACGTGACCTTACTGACAGACAAGCCAACCAACGTGATCTTGCTGACAGACAAGCCAACCAACATGGACGTGATCTTGCTGACAGACAAGCCAACCAACGTGATCTTGCTGACAGACAAGCCAACCAACGTGACCTTACTGACAGACAAGCCAACCAACGTGATCTTGCTGACAGACAAGCCAACCAACGTGACCTTACTGACAGACAAGCCAACCAACGTGACCTTACTGACAGACAAGCCAACCAACGTGATCTTGCTGACAGACAAGCCAACCAACATGGACGTGATCTTGCTGACAGACAAGCCAACCAACATGATCTTGCTGACAGACAAGCCAACGAGCATGATCTTGCTGACGTTTGTGTATGTGTGTAATAGGGTGCGCGTGAGTTCGTGCCTGTGTGTAAGCGAATATATGTGCATCTGTGTGTGTGTGTGTGTGTGTGTGTGTGTGTGTGTGTGTGTGTGTGTGTGTGTGTGTGTGTGTGTGTGTGTGTGTGTGTGTGTGTTGCGTTGTGTTGTGTTGTGTTGCGTTGCGTTCCGTTTCGTTGTGTTGTGTTTGTGTTGTGTGTGTGTGTGTGTCAAAGTCAAAGTCAAAGTCAAAGTCAAAATTTTATTTCCAGATGGAACATTGAATAAGCAGAGAAACTGCTTTTTTACATCAAGCCATCATAACAAAACAAAGAAACTTGAATAATAAAATAATGAAAACGAAGAAATACAAAGAGTGAAAACCAGCGGAAAAGGGTGAGGGAGGTGGTGGGGTGAAATCTGAGGGGGATGAGGAGGGGAGAGGAAATAGGAGGAGGGAGGGGGTAGGATGGAGGCGTGGGGGTGGAGGGAGAAGGAGTACAAAAAAGAATTCAAGCCTGTTATAATTATCATATCAAGGAAATAACAAGAGAGAGAGAGAGAAGAGAGAGAGAGAGAGAGAGAGAGAGAGAGAGAGAGAGAGAGAGAGAGAGAGAAGAGAGTTAAGTTATGTACAATATCAATACATTGTCTACAAAGCATACACATGCATAAACAGACATGTACATAGGCATAAACATACACACAAGGATACATCATGTAAAATCACTGAAAAGTTATTTCAAAGGAATTTGAGAAAATATTGATTGCTAACCATCCATGAGATGCTTTTTCAGATTTTTCTTAAACTGATTTTTGTTCTTTATGTTTTTCAAAGTGATTGGTAGCTTGTTCCATACATTTCCACCGGAGTACAAAAGACTAGATTTATAAAGATTATTTCTTGGTCTAGGAAAGGATAATAAATGACTATGTCTATAAGTGTTAGTTGTAAATGAATCTCTTATCTTTTTAGGAGCATATCCGTTTGTAACATTATGCATGCATACTGCCTTGTTGAACAAAAGTCTGTTGTAGAAGGTTAACATATTAAGTTGTTTATAGTCTTCTGTTGTTAGGGTGCTTGATTTTAGTAATACTAATTTTAATGCTCTTTTATACATTCGATGGATAATTTTCAAGTTGGTTTCACTGCAGTTATCCCATAGGGTTGATGCATAATCAATGATTGATAGAATATGAGCACAGAAAAAGAGCTTTCGAGAATGGGTGTCCAGGAAGTTCTTAATCTTGGCTAATTGAAGTAATTTGTTTGAGAGACGTTTCCCCATTGACGTTATGTGGTCGGTCAATGTTAAATCTTTATCTATTATTACTCCTAGTATTTTATGTGAGTCGACTTCTTCTATTTTTTGGTCAGATATAAACAATGGTGGAAATTTTGACTTCATCTTTTGTCTTTTTTGTCGGGCACATACAAACATGCACTTGGTTTTACTTGCATTTAAGGACATATGGTTTAACTGAGTCCATTCGATAAGTTTTTTAACATCATTTTGGAGGTTACTAGCTAATCTATATGGATCTGAATCACTGGAATGAAGAGATGTGTCATCAGCAAACATTTCGCATTTACTTTCAAGAAAATAAGGTAAATCATTGACGTATGTGTGTGTGTGTGTGTGTGTGTGTGTGTGTGTGTGTGTGTGTGTGTGTGTGTGTGTGTGTGTGTGTTTGTTGGTGTGTGTGTGTGTGTGTGTGTGTGTGTGTGTGTGTGTGTGTGTGTGTTGTGGGGTGCGTGTGTGTGTGCGTGTGGTGTTTGAATCGTCACCAAACAAGAGAACACATTCAAGAGTTGTCTTTGTGGGCGTCTCCAACCAAAAGCAAATCGACGTGTAGGCCTACACACATGCACGAGCAGTGCGCCAAGTGCGTGTTGCTTGTAAGTGCAAGCACGCGCTGGCTGGCTGCACACCAGCCTGTTATCGGCGCAACGGCTGCCTGCACACACCCGACACGCTGTGGAGCACTGCGCCCCTGCCCGGCTTTGTGCAGCAGGCGGAAAGGCAAAAAGGCAACAGGCCGCGAAGAGTCCCTACCAATCGAAAGACGCTACAATATAGAGTAGGTTGGGTTGGGGGCGGAGGGGAGGAGGGGGGGAGGGGAGGGGAGGAGCGGTTTATAGTGGGGAAAAAAAGAGAATAAAAAGGATCTCTTTTCTGTCTGTGGCTTTGAAAGTCAGCCTGTATCGTCTTTTCTGTTCTCATTTCCGAGTCTTTATATGTGTGGGGCTACGTAATTCGCCACGTGCTGTAAACTTCCTCTCGATTGGTAGAGACTTGGAGCTGCGTTTATAGACGTACCTGCTGTACATGCGTAACTTGTGCACCGATTGTAAACTGTAATAGCAGAGAGCCTGGAATCACGCATTGCCCGCTGTGAGCCGTTCATTCCTGGGCGCCAGGGTGTGAGGAACCAGCTGGAAACAGCGTTGCCTGCAGCAAGCAACGCAGACCC
>CM031615.1:77281445-77284050 GCA_018398815.1 Conus ventricosus
CGTCCCTGTGGAAGAGACCTTCCCGTCAAATGTCGAGGACGAATGAGTTGAAATGTGCCGATTATATGTATATCTAATATGGCATTTGAAGAACATTTAGGGTGTTTTCTAATTATTTCTTTATCTTTGAAGCGAAGAATGCAGGACAGAGAGAAAACATGTTCGCAGGAGAGTGGGTGTCATAGTGTACATTAAATGAGATTGGATTTAATAGTATACAGCGAAATAAGTTTAACGTTCTTGTATCATTTGACCGATTTGAGGCCAAAGCCACACATATCTGCAAGACCAATGTCCTGTCTATATTTTTGTCCTCTAAAGGTAGCTTTTCTTCATAATTTCGCCAGGGACAACTCCTTTCGTTGCCATGTGGTATCTACACGCATGGTGCCCATGGGGCCTCGTTTTAATGTGCGATCTAAAAACACAGCTCACTACGTGACGTTCACAGTGACAAAACTGTTTTGTTGTTGTTTTTTTATCATCACATATTAATACCATAGCGATCGTGTTGTTGAATTATTACGCACACACGCACGTACACATAAGCACACCACACACACGAAACAAAACAATAACAACACCAAAATGCCATAGATACCCTCCATTAACCAAGGAAAGGCAAACATAATGAGTTTTTCTTTTATTGTCCTTTTACTGTAGAAAGCTTTTTTTAGTTGATTGCTTGTTTTCTATTGGCGGCAGTGCCAGTGACCAGAGAAAAAATAATCATAAATCAAAACAAAGCGCTGGAATAAAAGGAACAAAAGAAAAAAGTACACGAAGGGAGGTATACAGGGAGATAAATACACACATGGAATACAGTGAGGGAAACAAAGAATGGAGAATGTTACACAAGGACAGAAGGAAGAAAAAAACAGTAAAAGGAAACGAAAGACAGACAACAAGACAAAACGATGAGTTAGGAGCCCGTTAATTTCTGAACCAGCACAGCTGACATGAAAAGCAGGGAAGGAATTTTGTGGAGTAGTAAACCTGATACAGGAGGAGAGAGAGAGAGAGAGAGAGAGAGAGAGAGAGAGAGAGAGAGAGAGAGAGAGAGAGAGAGTGTGTGTTACACACATGCGACTACGCTAGCGCGCGCATACAAATACACACGCCCTCTCTCTCCCTCTCTTGTCACACACACACATACACACACACACGCGCGTACACACATACACACACGCACGCGCGCGCGTGCGCACTCACTCACACACCCACACACTCTCTCACACACACAGACACGCCACACAGACGCACACAAAGACGCACAGACACAGACACACACACACACACACGCGCGCGCGCGCGCGCGCGTGCGTGCGCGCACTCACACACACACCCACACACTCTTTCACACACACAGACACGCACACAGACGCACACACAGACGCACACACACAGACACAGACACAGACACACACAAGCGCGCGTGCGGAGTTACTATTTCTCTCTCTCCTCTCTCTCTCTCTCTCTCTCTTTCTCTCTCTCCCCCCCCCCCCCCCTCTCTCTCTCTCTCTCTCTCTCTCCTCTCTCTCTCTCTCTCTCACCTTTAAGCAGAAACTCACACATTCTTAATTTTCTCACCTAAACGCCCGCACAATTGCACGCGGGCTTGCAGAGAGAGAGAGAGAGAGAGAGAGAGAGAGAGAGAGAGAGAGAGAGAGAGAGAGAGAGAGAGAGATGATGATGATGATGATGATAATCTTTATTTCCAAGGGTAACAGATAAGCAAACACATGCTTTTTTTCATCCGGCCCTTGCCCCGTTAAGGGACTAAGTATGACTAGCGACGAAAACTTACAAAACTTTTAACAAACACACATAAAAATTATATTCACAACATTAAAAGTTTATGCATTAACAGTTCAGGCGTAGATGACTTTAAAAGGAAAAAGAAACGATTTAAACAACAAACAAGAATAAAGAAATTGATTACAAAGAAGAAAAGAGTTAGCACACACAGATATATGGAATAAGCGATCCTCCTATCGAAGGGGAGAGAGAGAGAAAAGAGAGAGAGAGAGAGAGAGAGAGAGAGAGAGAGAGAGAGAGAGAGAGAGAGAGAATTACATTCCTTTTGTAAAAGATTAACATACAACAAACTGCTAAGAATAATAAACTAAGACAATTACAATGCATCAATAATATCAACATTTGTTCTTTCTTTTACATTTATATGATGTGGTTATAAGGCAAAACGAGAACGAACAATCAATTATCTCTCCCTCTCTGTCACACACACACACACATACACACACACACGCGCGTACACACATACACACACGCACGCGCGCGCGTGCGCACTCACTCACACACCCACACACCTCTTCACACACACAGACACGCACACAGACGCACACAAAGACGCACAGAAGTAGTAGTAAGGACAGGGACTTCTCACCCCCCAAAGAAGGTGGCGGTGGAAGGTGGCGGTTGGAAAAAAAAGAAAAAAAAAAAAAAAAAGATGACATAATGATTAAGCGACTTTTTTTTTTTAAGGACGAATCACGTGACCGAGGATCTCGCTGATGACATCGCGAGATCGATGTGCTTCTTATTGAAGACCAGGCGATTTTGACATAAGTGTTTAAGGCTATCC
>CM031615.1:77287550-77307550 GCA_018398815.1 Conus ventricosus
TCAACACTTTGACACGGTTCACTAAGGGCATGGACGTGAGAAGAGTCACGTCAACACTTTGACATGATTCACTAAGTCCGTCAACACTTTGACACGGTTCACTAAGGGCATGGACGTAAGAAGAGTCGGTCAACACTTTGACCCGGTTCACTAAGGGCATGGACGTGAGAAGAGTCCGTCAACACTTTGACACGGTTCACTAAGGGCACGGACGTAAGAATAGTCCGTCAACACTTTGACACAATTCACTAAGTCCGTCAACACTTTGACACGATTCTCTAAGGGCATGGACGTGAGAAGAGTCCGTCAACACTTTGACATGATTCACTAAGTCCGTCAACACTTTGACACGATTCACTAAGTCCGTCAACACTTTGACACGATTCTCTAAGGGCATGGACGTGAGAGAGGTCCGTCAACACTTTGACATGATTCACTAAGTCCGTCAACACTTTGACATGATTCAATAAGTCCGTCAACACTTTGACACGATTCTCTAAGGGCATGGACGTGAGAAGAGTCCGTCAAAACTTTGACATGATTCACTAAGTCCGTCAACACTTTGACACGATTCACTAAGTCCGTCAACACTTTGACACGATTCTCTAAGGGCATGGACGTGAGGAGAGAGTCCGGCAACACTTTGACACGATTCACTAAGTCTGTCAACACTTTGACACGATTCTCTAAGGGCATGGACGTGAGGAGAGTCCGTCAATATTGAAGCTCACAAGAACGGGTCACCTAAAGAATTTGACGATCTTTTATTTCATGTTCTTGTTCTTCTTGTTCAACGTGTTCTTGTTCTGCTCCTTGTTCTTGTTTTTCTTCCTGTTCTTGTTTCTCTTGTTCTTGTTCTTCTTGTTGTCGTTGTCCTCCTCCTCCTCCTCCTCCTCCTCCTCCTCCTCCTTCTTCTTCTTCTTCTTCTTCTTCTTCTTCTTCTTCTTCTTCTTTTTCAATGGGGAGAGGAGAATGGAGCAGGATGCTGAAGAATAACATTCTGTGCAAAGCGTGTTTTCGCTGTCCCTTTCTTTTCTCCTACACAGTTCAGTTTTGAAGAAAAAGCGAACGGACACACACCACAAGAACATACACCGTGTAAACAGTGACCACAAGAGCATACACCTTGTAAACAGTGACCACAAGAGCATACACTGTGTAAACAGTGACCACAAGAGCATACACTGTGTAAACAGTGACCACAAGAGCATACACTGTGTAAACAGTGACCACAAGAGCATACACCGTGTAAACAGCGACCACAAGAGCATACACCATGTAAACAGTGACCACAAGAGCATACACCGTTGTAAAACAGTGACCACAAGAGCATACACCGTGTAAACAGTGACCACAAGAGCATACACCGTGTAAACAGTGACCACAAGAGCATACCCCGTGTAAACAGTGACCACAAGAGCATACACCGTATAAACAGTGACCACAAGAGCATACACCGTGTAAACAGTGACCACAAGAGCATACACTGTGTAAACAGTGACCACAAGAGCATACACTGTGTAAACAGTGACCACAAGAGCATACACTGTGTAAACAGTGACCACAAGAGCATACACTGTGTAAACAGTGACCACAAGAGCATACACTGTGTAAACAGTGACCACAAGAGCATACACTGTGTAAACAGTGACCACAAGAGCATACACTGTGTAAACAGTGACCACAAGAGCATACACTGTGTAAACAGTGACCACAAGAGCATACACTGTGTAAACAGTGACCACAAGAGCATACACTGTGTAAACCGTGACCACAAGAGCATACACTGTGTAAACCGTGACACAAGAGCATACACGTGTAAACAGTGACCACAAGAGCATACACTGTGTAAACAGTGCCCACAAGAGCTTTACACTGTGTAAACAGTGACACAAGAGCATACACTGTGTAACCGTGACCACAAGAGCATACAGTGTGTAAACAGTGACCACAGAGCATTACCCCGTGTAAACAGTGACCGCAGACAACAAAGCGGTGACAGTGACCACATGAGCATACCGTGTAAACAGTGACACAAGAGCATACACTGTGTAAACAGTGAC
Organism: Conus ventricosus; assembly: GCA_018398815.1. Classification (NCBI taxonomy): domain Eukaryota; kingdom Metazoa; phylum Mollusca; class Gastropoda; order Neogastropoda; family Conidae; genus Conus; species Conus ventricosus. Next base: position 77,289,614 of record CM031615.1, read on the forward strand.
CACAAGAGCATACACGTGTAAACAGTGACCACAAGAGCATACACCGTGTAAACAGTGACCACAAGAGCATACACTTGTAAACAGTGACCACAAGAGCATACACCGTGTAAACAGTGACCACAAGAGCATACACCGTGTAAACAGTGACCGCAGAACACAAAGCGGTGACAGTGGCCACAAGAGCATTCACAGTGTAAACAGTGACCACAAGAGCATACACTGTGTAAACAGTGACCACAAGAGCATGCACTGTGTAAACAGTGACCACAAGAGCATGCACTGTGTAAACAGTGACCACAAGAGCATACACTGTGTAAACAGTGCATACAGTGATCGCAGACAACAAAGCAGCAAAAGAGAAAACACGAAGAGCTCCACACGCAATGTAATGAAAACTGGACAGGACCAATATTTTCTTCTCACTCCCTGAACAAATCAAGATACACCAATATTTTATCCTTCAAACACTTTCGCATCTAGCCCATAAAATTGAGCCCTTGATCACATCAACACAACTTTCTTCCCAAGTACCCCTCGTCCTCACTCTCCCCCCTTCCTCAGAGGTAACACTTTATGATCCGCCAATCTGTTTTAGATATATTTCGCGGATAAATAAACAAACAGCACAAAATCACAGTGCTTCCTCTGATGTACACACACACACACACACACACACACACCACACACACACACACACACACACACACACACATACGCGCGCGCGCGCGCGCGCACACACACACACACACACACACACAACACGACTCCCAATGCACATGAACCCACCCCCCTCTCCCGCCCTCCCCCTCCTCCTCTCCCGTCCCCACGGAGAAACTCATCGGGGGAAAAGGACACAGATGAGATTACAGACCGCATGGGTTGTGGCCCCTGGCGCTCGGCAGGGGGCGCCCTCCATGATCGGTCAGTGTCAGAGGACGGTGCGACATGATGGCAGGTGTCACAGGGCGGGACCCTCCTCCCTGCAGTCACCTGGATGGAAAGAATGGCTGCAAGTCGGTTTGTATCGGCCACTAGTTCTAGACATTGTTGTCGTAGTGTTCTTGTATCGGTTGAGGATAAAGTGATGATAATCCTGAAGTTTAAAGGCCACCTGTTCACAATCCTACCGGGTAACGTCCCTGTGGAAGAGACCTTCCCGTCAAATGTCGAGGACGAATGAGTTGAAATGTGCCGATTATATGTATATCTAATATGGCATTTGAAGAAATTTAGGGGTGTTTTCTAATTATTTCTTTATCTTTGAAGCGAAGAATGCAGGACAGAGGGAAAACATGTTCGCAGGAGAGTGGGTGTCATAGTGTACATTAAATGAGATTGGATTTAATAGTATACAGCGAAATAAGTTTAACGTTCTTGTATCATTTGACCGATTTGAGGCCAAAGCCAACACATAGTCTGCAAGACCAATGTCCTGTCTATATTTTTTGTCCTCTAAAAGGTAGCTTTTCTTCATTAATTTCGCCAGGGACAACTCCTTTCGTTGCCATGTGGTATTCTACACGCATGGTGCCCATGGGGCCTCGTTTTAATGTGCGATCTAAAACACAGCTCACTACGTGACGTTCACAGTGACAAAACTGTTTTGTTGTTGTTTTTTTATCATCACATATTAATACCATAGCGATCGTGTTGTTGAATTATTACGCACACACGCACGTACACATAAGCACACACACACACGAAACAAAACAATAACAACACCAAAATGCCATAGATACCCTCCATTAACCAAGGAAAGGCAAACATAATGAGTTTTTCTTTTATTGTCCTTTTTACTGTAGAAAGCTTTTTTTTTAGTTGATTGCTTGTTTTCTATTGGCGGCAGTGCCAGTGACCAGAGAAAAATAATCATAAATCAAAACAAAGCGCTGGAATAAAAGGAACAAAGAAAAAAGTACACGAAGGGAGGTATACAGGGAGATAAATACACACATGGAATACAGTGAGGGAAACAAAGAATGGAGAATGTTACACAAGGACAGAAGGAAGAAAAAAAAACAGTAAAAGGAAACGAAAGACAGACAACAAGACAAAACGATGAGTTAGGAGCCCGTTAATTTCTGAACCAGCACAGCTGACATGAAAAGCAGGGAAGGAATTTTGTGGAGTAGTAAACCTGATACAGGAGGGAGAGAGAGAGAGAGAGAGAAGAGAGGAGAGAGAGAGAGAGAGAGAGAGAGAGAGAGGAGGTGTGTGTTACACACATGCGACTACGCTAGCGCGCGCATACAAATACACACGCCCTCTCTCTCCCTCTCTTGTCACACACACACATACACACACACACGCGCGTACACACATACACACACGCACGCGCGCGCGTGCGCACTCACTCACACACCCACACACTCTCTCACACACACAGACACGCACACAGACGCACACAAAGACGCACAGACACAGACACACACACACCACACACGCGCGCGCGCGCGCGCGCGTGCGTGCGCGCACTCACTCACACACCCACACACTCTTTCACACACACAGACACGCACACAGACGCACACACAGACGCACACACACAGACACAGACACAGACACACACAAGCGCGCGTGCGGAGTTACTATTTCTCTCTCTCTCTCTCTCTCTCTCTCTCTCTTTCTCTCTCTCTCCCCCCCCCCTCTCTCTCTCTCTCTCTCTCTCTCTCTCTCTCTCTCTCACCTTTAAGCAGAAACTCACACATTCTTAATTTTCTCACCTAAACGCCCGCACAATTGCACGCGGGCTTGCAGAGAGAGAGAGAGAGAGAGAGGAGAGAGGAGAGAGAGAGAGAGAGAGGAGAGAGGAGGAGAGAGAGGAGAGGATGATGATGATGATGATGATAATCTTTATTTCCAAGGGTAACAGATAAGCAAACACATGCTTTTTTTCATCCGGCCCTTGCCCCGTTAAGGGACTAAGTATGACTAGCGACGAAAACTTACAAAACTTTTAACAAACACACATAAAAATTTATATTCACAACATTAAAAGTTTATGCATTAACAGTTCAGGCGTAGATGACTTTAAAAGGAAAAAGAAACGATTTAAACAACAAACAAGAATAAAGAAATTGATTACAAAGAAGAAAAGAGTTAGCACACACAGATATATGGAATAAGCGATCCTCCTATCGAAGGGGAGAGAGAGAGAGAGGAGAGAGAGAGAGAGAGAGAGAGAGAGAGAGAGAGAGAGAGAGAGAGAGAGAGAGAATTACATTCCTTTTGTAAAAGATTAACATACAACAAACTGCTAAGAATAATAAACTAAGACAATTACAATGCATCAATAATATCAACATTTGTTCTTTCTTTTACATTTATATGATGTGGTTATAAGGCAAAACGAGAACGAACAATCAATTATCTCTCCCTCTCTTGTCACACACACACACATACACACACACACGCGCGTACACACATACACACACGCACGCGCGCGCGTGCGCACTCACTCACACACCCACACACTCTCTCACACACACAGACACGCACACAGACGCACACAAAGACGCACAGAAGTAGTAGTAAGGACAGGGACTTCTCACCCCCCAAAGAAGGTGGCGGTGGAAGGTGGCGGTTGGAAAAAAAAAGAAAAAAAAAAAAAAAGATGACATAATGATTTAAGCGACTTTTTTTTTTAAGGACGAATCACGTGACCGAGGATGCTCGCTGATGACATCGCGAGATCGATGTGACTTCCTTATTGATAGACCCTACGGGCGATTGCATTGCGTTGCTGCATTCAGCTGTAAAAAAAAACGTAAGATTTGTTATAGCGACTCGTGTTGTTTTGTTTTTCTTTAGGCCGTCTCCCAAGGGTGACATCACATGCTGAAAAAAGACAGTCAGCTCCCTTGAAAGGTCCGAACTGTACCCGATGAACCTTACCAGTGAGCATGACTGACTCTTTAGACCGGTTCAAGACTAGTTAAAGAATGAAGTTTGGGAATAGTAGGTGGTTTTGTTGTTGGTTTTGTAAAGTATTTATTTCTAGGTTAACGTTAAGATGGTTACTTGATCAAATGGATCCAAGGTGGAAACATCCTTTTACCTGCGTTTTGCTGGTCCTACAGGAAGTGGTAAGACAGTATGGGTCACGCAATTTTTGAACTTTATAAAGGACATGATGACGCCATACCCCGAAGAGTTGTTTGGTGTTATGGAGAATGGCAACCTACCTACTCTCAGTTACCTGCAGTGACTTTAATGAAGGATTACCAAACGTAGACAACTGGATGGTCGTAAACGACGTCTCGTGATTCTGGATGACCTAATGAGTGAGACTGACGACCGAGTGACCAAGTTGTTTACTAAAGTAGTCATCATCGAGACATGAGTGTCATGTATATTGTTCAAAATTTGTTTGGAAGAACAAAGAGCAGCGTACCATCAGTTTAAATAGTCATTATCTGGTGGTGTTTTAAAAATCCCGTGATGCTTCCCAGATTACGCATCTAGGCAAGCAGATGTACCCCGGCAAACTGAAATACGTTCAGGAGGCCTTTAAAGACGCCACCTCCAACCTCACGGTTATTTGGTCTTTGACCTTTGCCAACACACGCCGGATACCTGCGCCTTGAGAACGAGCGTGTTTCCATTTGATCGTCAGGTGGTATATGTTCAAAAGTGATAACAGGGTACCATGTCCGCGAGACTGAGAGAAACGCACCCATGCTCCGATTGCTGAGTGATGCCAAACCCGCTGTGGTGAAAGCCGTTATTAAAGGGCCTTCCTGACTGATGGACACTTTAAGCGAATGTTCTCTGAATATTTTAAAAGGAGCTGTTTCCTTGACCCCCACCAGAAGAAAAAACTGTGTCGATACAAGACTGGTCTTCGTGCTCTGGCCAAGAAGGGATTTCCGTGAAGAGACGCAAACAGATTGTTCAGAAGGAGGTTTATTGGGGTCTTTGTTGGCGCCAATCGTGGGTACTGTGGGTTCCTGCTAAATTAGTCTGTTTTGAAGGAAGATTTCAAAGCTGTTGAAAGTATGGAGCATGTAAAGAAAATGGTGGTTAATGGATCCACGATTGCTTGAAAATTTAAAACCTGCCGGAGGACCTCCTGTAACTGATGCGACTGCGGAGAGCGTACGTCAAATTGATGCGGATATGCGTAGCATATGGATCGTACGGATATCGGATCGGATGACAAGGCCAGAATGTACCATACAAGCTTTGATGAAGTACTTAAAGAGAGTAGAACAGTTCAAACAGCGACCTCTGGGGAACCGTTGAGGTGAAGAACACGTCGACTCTGTAACCACGGAACAACCAGCAGATACTTCTCCTCAAAAGGAGTCGGTGCAAGAGGATGTGATGGAGAGTGTGCCCAAAACGTTTAAAAAGAAAGCGGGGCGATTATTGCATCATATTCAAAAAGACCCCAACCTTGGATGGAACGCACGGGGTGAGATAGAGTATCAGGGTCAGGTGATTCCCGAAACGAACGGGTGGACTTAGTAAAGTGACATATTGAGAAAGAAGCGAAGCTTCGCTCCGAAAGGATGGGAAATGTTCGCCAGAGCTCTCGAGAATCAATGTCCCCCAAGATCTTGTTGGTCATCCTGAACGTTGGGAATTTATGATCAACCGCCGCCCAGTCCTGAAGGAAAACCACCCTCGGATACACAAGAGCTTCCAGGAAGAGTAAAAAATCAACACGCGCCCACCTTCATCGCCAAAAGGTGGGAACCATACTGAAAAAAAGATGAAACGTAAGGGGCGCCTCTATCTCAGATCCTATCCGAGGCATACTACAATCCCTCAGTCCTAGCTCATATGGAGGAGTGTGAATGCGTTAAAAAGGTCCGTGAAGAAAAAAAACGATCGTCTTGGAAAATTGGTTGTCCTATGAAGATGATACACTCTTCACAACCAGTACGTTACCGCTTTCCTCGACGTCGCATTATCGTGGGTGGTATTGATCACCAATGGCAGGCTGATCTCATTGATTTGCACACTATAAGAAAGACAATGACGGTTTTGTGTATATTCTTACATGTATTGACGTCTTCAGTAAGTACGCGTGGGTCGTACCCTGAAAAACAAGACCGCAAACACCTTGATTGCAGCCTTTAGACATATTTTTGATCAGGGGAGAAAACCAATGAAACTCCAAACGGATAAAGGGTCCGAATTTCGTAATAAACTCTTTCAAGCCTTTTTACAAGAGCGGAAAGTGTACCATTTTAGTACAGAAAATGAAGACATAAAAGCCTCCGTGGTTGAACGGTTCAATCGGACTCTCAAGGAAAAGTTGTGGCGTTATTTTACCAAGCACAACACCTTAAGGTTTGTGGATGTCTTACCCCATTTGGTGGAGAGTTACAATCACAGCCTTCATCGCAGCATTAAACTGGCACCAATCGCCGTAACAGAGACAACCAAGAGGACGTGTGGAACACTCTCTACAATCAACCATTGAAGGAGCTTTAAACCCCTAAATTGAAGGTGGGTGACCCTGTTCGTCTTAGTAAAGCGAGGAGAATGTTTAAGAAGGGCTACATGCCATCTTGGACCGAAGAACTCTTCACAGTGAACCGAGTGAAACGCACAGTACCTGTGACCTACGTACTGAAGGATGACCACGGTGATGAACTGACAGGGACCTTTTACAGTCAGGAGCTACAAAAGTGGGTGACAAAGATGTGTTTCGATTGAAACCATCTTAAAACATCGAAGAGCTCCCGGTGGGCGAACGGAAGTATTTAGTAAAGTGGTACGGTTATGACTCGTCATTTAATCATGGATCCGCAGACGGCGCTCACCACATACTCCCACTGAACCACACAGGAGGAGGGGGAGGAGGAGGATGTGCTTAGAGACCAAAGGACACTCGGCAATCTTTGTTATGGCGCGTGTTTGGTTATCGAGTACCTCGCAGTGAAATAGTCTTTGGCTGTCAGATTCTGTGGTGTATGTAGTTGTTGGCGTGTCTCTGTATAATTTGACACGCGGGTACGGCGCAGAAAATTTGTGGGTGGCGCTTTTAGCAGCTGTCTCGGTTACGTTCTACCCAATCCAAGCATCGACATACGCCCTAAATGATGTTTTACCTTACCCTTCCCAGCAATAGCTCCTTGCCGTATTATCCAGCAATCATCCTAGTCATTTTTTGACCAAATTGCCACAACCCATTGAACTGACTGCGGACTACGAGGTTGGATTAAGTGAGATTTTGTTTAGTAAACACGTATTTCAATTTAGGAGACACGGAGGGATGGTTTGAGATTAGATTGGATGGGCAACTCCGATCAAAAACATTACTCGTTCCCGGAGGTCTGTACACGTCTATGGAAGAGCTGGTGGCAGAGATGAACAATCAGATACGCCAAGTCAGTGGAAAAAGGAAACAGAATGAAATCAAGGTGGCGTATTCTCGTGTCTCCAGGACCGTTCACATTAAAGTGTACAAACGAGGTGGGGCCGTAACATTAGGAGAGAACTACAGGAAATGTTTAGTTTGGAACGTGATACCATTTTAGAAGAGGCTGGCTCCAAAGTATCACCCCGTGCAACTTCATAAAGGACAGGAAGCATCTATATTTACTGCGACCTCGTCCATTCTAGACCCGTGGGCGATGTGATGGTGCCCTTGTTGAGAATCGTCCCTATTGGAGACCGCAAAAGGGACGTGGTTCACCACATCTTCGACAAACCAACTACGTCCCCTTAAGCCGATTTCAGTTTAACGCAGTGGAGATCCTTTTAACTAACGACAGGGCAAACCATTATCATTCGGACGAGGGAAGACCATCGTGACGCTTCACTTTCGTCGCCGACGACCTGATGACTATTGAGCAGCCATGATCGTCCCTTTTAAGCCCAACTATAAAGCCTATGAACAATATTACATTGATCAGGTGGGTCATGGCTTACCTGTCTTTGTGGGGGGTAAAAATTACCGAGGAAGAGGTCTGGGTAATCTCTTGGGGAGCTTAGCCAGAGGTCTCGTGCCTATGCTGAAATCCGGAGCCAAAAGCGTTCTTAAAGAGGGGCCAAAACGGGTTTACAGATTGCGCAGGACGTCATGTCCGGGCAAAAATTAACTTCAGCCCTGAAACAGAGAAGTAAAGAAGCCGGTAAACGTATGCTGTCCCAGGCCTTCCAAAGACTACTAGGAGGTACTGCACCACTATCGCCCTGGACAACGCGCCCGTAAAGTATAAATCCAGCGACATCGAGGGGAACCTGGTCAGAGTGGAAGGAAGAAAAAAAGAAGAAAGACTTCACCAGCTGTAAAGGACATTTTTGGATAGTGTGTTTTCGTCATGTCTCTGATTCATGAAAAGTCCTGTGAAGGCGCTGATAGCGGAATGGATCTATTTGCTTTTCCTTTCACACAAACGTCTGTTGAGCAGGGGGCTTTTGTAGAATACCACCCCTTGTCTACTTTGTCTCCCAACGCACCCATCGATTTTCATATTAGCGGAGGCACAGCGGACTATCTGGATCTAAGCAACACCTCCTTCATCTTAAGCCAAAGTAACCAAGTTAGATGGAACTGCCCTGGACGCCAATACGAACGTTGCTCCTGTAAATAACTGGTTGCATAGTCTCTTCAGTCAGGTGATGTGTCTTTGAACAACGTGCTGGTATCACCCAGTGAAAACACTAGCCTACAAGAGCCTATCTTGAGACGACGCTCAACTACGGGCAGGATGCGAAGTCTGGACCTCTTACCGGTGGCTGCTTTTACGGGACTCACCAGGGCATATGAACGAGACTGACGGGGCTGACAACAACGGGTTTTAGAATCCGACGCGGGTTGACCGCCAGGAGCGTAGAAGTTGACATGATAGGTCGACTGCACACTGACATTATGATCCAGGATCGTTATCTCATCAACGGTTGTAGATGTTAAAATTAAACTAAACTCCTTCAAAAGCGCCTTTAACCTATGGCAGCGGGCCGGAGGGAATGGTCATCCTTCAGGTCCGTCATCACCCACGCGTCATTGTTTGTGAGGAAAGTGAAACCAGTCCGTCTGTGGCCTGGCTCACGAGAAGGCCCTTGAACGAGGAACGTGCAAATATCCCATGAAGAAAGTGCAAATTAAGACTTTTGCTATTCCCCAGGGAAATTTAAGTACCATCCAAGACAAACCTGTTCCTCAGTCAGACGCCAACCAAGATCGTCATCGCGCTGGTGGACACAGAAGCGTTCAACGGAATTCTAACCAAAACCCCTTTAAACTTTTCCCACTACAACCTGAATTTTCTGTGTCTGTATCTGAACGGAAAGCAGTCCCGTCCAAGGCCCTGACTCCTGACTTTGAGAACAGTCAATATGTTCGGCCTTTTACAACACCATGCTAGCCACTGGAATGACCCACCGAGACGCTGGTAATGGTATTTCCTACGAGACTACGACAGGGGCTACACCATTTTCGCTTTTGATCTGAGCCCAAGCCTACTGGATGGAGATCAACAGTTTGAACTGATCCATCCGGAGCCTGCGTCTGGAGATGAAGTTTAGTCAGGCTTTGGCGCACCCGTTCATGTGTTGGTGTATGCGGAACTAGACTACATGGTGGAGATTGACCGTACCCGTCAAATCCTGAAAGACTAAAAAAAATAAAAATGAACAGCGTCAGATCGCCTCTGTATTGGAAAGAGACGTCTATGCCAGACGGACGTTCGGTGGTGTGTTTCCCAGAAACAAACTACCTGATCTACCCGTCGCCTATTGGCTTTGTGTTAACACGGATCACAGTGAGGGACCTGGTGAGCATTGGGTGGCCGTATGGTTGGACAAAAAAGGACATGCCGAATATTTTGACAGTTTCGGATTTCCACCGAGTCTTTACCCAGATATTGATTATTTTATTTTAAGACATAGTTTGCATTTATCATTTTAACCCCCAATGGATTCAAGAATGGACTTCTGCCAACTGTGGTTATTACGTGCTTTATTTCTGTTAAAAAAAAAGCAGAGGAGTCAGTTTACGTCGTCTGCTATCTCGCTTTCTCCTCATCACCTGAGACAAAACGACCAAGAGTGATTTCGCAAGTGCGTTGGATGACGCGACCGATAGACTGAGCGGTATAAAAAAACTAGACATCACGACTTTCCTCCATCATAGTGTTTACCTCCTTTGACCATGGAAGCGTGTTTGGACCGGATCAGCTCATTACTCCCCCGGCTCGTTACTCCCCGGCTCTTTACTCCCCGGTTAGGGTTAGGGTTAGGTTAGGGATAGGGTTAGGGTTAGGGTTAGGGATAGGGTTAGGGTTAGGGTTAGGGATAGGGTTAGGGTTAGGGTTAGGGATAGGGTTAGGGTTAGGGTTAGGGTTAGGGATAGGGTTAGGGTTAGGGATAGGGTTAGGGTTAGGGTTAGGGATAGGGTTAGGGTTAGGGATAGGGTTAGGGTTAGGGATAGGGTTAGGGTTTAGGGTTAGGGATAGGGTTAGGGTTAGGGATAGGGTTAGGGTTAGGGTTAGGCGAGCGGGGGAGTAACGAGCCGGGGGAGTAAACGAGCCGGGGGAGTAATGAGATGCTCCCGTTTGGGACGAGTTGAATGACGTTATCATCAAACTTAAAAAACTCATTCAGGAAGCCTTGGTGGAACTGTTTGCTATCGAAGTGCTCCCATGTACCAGAAGCTGGTCACGAAAAAAGATTTGGAAAGGGGGGATGCACAGCTTGTTACATTCAGACAGTGGGAGAAAGTTTGTGGATTATCTGGATAGAAGACGCCTTCAAAAAGCCTGGAGTGTGGTCTAAAGTGTCTCGAACATTTCAAACTCCATCAATTGGCTGGCGTTAAAAGCGGAGGCCTGGAAAACACGGAAACGCTGCAGTTTCAAATGAGCGTCATCCGTTACGTCGTTGACCAGCTGCGAGCGCGAGATGATGATGATGATCTTGAAAACTGATTGGTTGGAGCTGGTCAAAACCAAACGGATGAGCTGGTGACGCGTATAAAAAGACATACTTGTATGATAGTAGTATCATTTTGGTACAGTCAGTGAAAAACATGAATAGTCGAAGGACAGTATGATGTATCCTTTGGGGCAAAACCTCTTCGCTACAGTGAAATCACGCGCTGGAGCCGTCAAGATACACATTTTTCAATACTACGCTCCTATCATACTAAGGGTGGACGCTTGGTGAAATCACAAAGAGGCGTTTCAATGGACATCAAGCAGTTTCAAAGGCTGATACAGAGTCACAAAGTTTGGAGAGCGCAGTCCATGAAAGACTGTTCCTGATTAGTACCCAAGCTCCAGTGGTGTTGTACCCTGTGAGATGACAGTCGACTCCATGCGGACTCCGGAGGGTACGTGACGCAGCTTCCTCGCCCCAGTGTTGAATGGTGGGATGCTACGCAGATGATGCAGCCACAGACGCCTTTCCTGAAAGAAAAGAAGCGGAAAGGCTCGCACTGTCAAGAATAATCCTACTCTGAACGCCTCTCAGGATGGCGCCATGACAATGTTGTGTGAATTATTGAAATAATATGTGCGGTGGAATGTAATTTAAAAAAAAGTTGTTTATCAGTATTATGACATGGCACAACCATTGCTTTTTTTTTTTTTTGGTTTTTTTGTTGTTTTTTTTTTTGTCAAGTGTAAACTACCCGGGGCTATCAATTTTTTAATGTCTTCCCATAACCTGTGATATTTTTGTTTTTGTTTGACATTGATGAATGTACCAACGTGAGCTATTAAAAATTTTTTTTTTTGTCCTGAGGGTAAATATCCTCCATAACTCGTGACACTCCTTGTTTTTTTTTTTTAAGTGTAACACCGGGGCTATCAATTTGTAATGTCTTCCATAACTCGTGATATCCTTGTTTTATGTTTGACATGATGACGTGCGGGAGCTATTAAGTTTTTGTCCTGAGGGTTAATGTCCTCCATAACCTCGTGACACTCCCTTGTTTATTTTTAAGTGTACCCACCGGGGCTATATATTTTTTTTTTGGTTAATGTCTTCCATTAACCTCGTGACAAGCCCAACATTTTTGTTTTTTGTTTTTTGGTTACTTCCTCTATGTATATCTCGGTAATGTAGGATCTGTCATAACATTTAAACCAATCCCAATAGAGCTTTTTTTGTAAAGTTAAGTTTATAACGTTAAATCGGTGATTTTGACCCTCAGGGAATTAAGGAACGTGTGCAATATACGATCTGTCATAACATTTAAACCAATCCAACAGAGCTTTTTTTTTTTAATGGTTAATAACCTTTTTAATCGGTTAATTGACCTCAGGGAATTAAGGAACGTGTGCAGATACCCTCTATAAAACAGTAACAATATCTGTTTGCCAGTGCTTTCCTAGCATCACTACTGCCCAGAAAGGACTCTCTTACCAGTGTACAACTCTAGCTCTCGCAACAACAACAAAAAAAAGGTAACTATCATGGCCTCCTCAGTTACCTACGAAACGGTGAAAAATTGCTTCGACTCGGAGGTCGGGGGATCTTTGTCTCCTGCTCTAGATGGATGGGGACCCTCCGGGTTCACATCCGTGTTATGCAAGTGCCCACAGTGAGGAGGAAGGGGAAAAGAAAAAACACCGACGACCTCTTCCCTACTAAGACGGGGATCGCACTAACTCTTGACGAATTTCGTCAACTATTTGCATGGAAAAGGACATAAAAGAAATGATAGAAGAAGAGGAAGAACCCCCCAAAAGAAAACAAAGAAAAAAAACTAGTGGGAGTTTGAACAATGGGCGCTGACTCTGTGTAGGTGATGGTGATCATTGAACAGGTGTTTTTCTTTTTTGTGTGTGATGGTGAAGATGTAATCATTGAACAGTGTGCGCTGATCTTTTTTTTTTTTTGTTTTGTGTGTAGGTGATGGGCAATATTCAATCGATCAAAACCATCGACGGTCAGGCGGGTACCGGAAAAGAAAAACTGATTAAGTACGTTAAAGAACATTGTCAACAACCAGAACTGGGTTTCGTTCAATCGAATGTGTCCCGGAATCGACTTATCATTTCATTCGAGGTGAAGATGAGGAAGTGAATGATGGTCGGTGTGTCGCTGGACACGTATCAAAGCGGGATTACCCATTCCTACTGGCTGAAACTTTTATCCTTTGTTGCGCAATCTGAAAAACAAAGACAAACGGCACTTGATAATAGACCGCTCCCCACTCAGCCACTTTGTCTACGAGTTTGGTGGAGCGCCTGTTTCCATTGATCAAAAAGAACTATTAACGACCCGCAAATTACGCTGTACGATGACGAGGTGGACGCGGGATGGGTGTGGATTAGGCGGTGTTGGTGCGTTCGGAGAGGGTCCGTGAATGTCTGACTTACTTCAGTTTGTTAACAGGGGATCTTTTCACGGACCTTGATAAACTGCTCGCTGAATACAAAGTGGAGGCCACTATTTTCCTGTCTTATAACAACTTTACTCATCAACAACAGCACCTTTTCGCCGACCAAAGGAGGGAGGCCAAAAACGGGTTCGACCTGTTTCCAGCGTCTCTTGGAAGGGGACCGCACAGAATGTGTCAGAAACTGTACGCGCTGGGGAGGCGTTACTATGGGAAAAGAGCTTCGATACTTACAATCACGACGGTGGTCCCTGTCACCGGGTTGGATGTGGTACGTTTCTGTCAACCGACGACGGCCTGATCGATCTTGGTTCGTCAGTTCCTCTTTTCTCCAGGGGGGTCGGGGGATGAAGCGAGACGCCGCAACCGCCCTTGAGGAGGAAGATGACTGAAAAAAAAAATTGTTGCTGAACTGACTGTTGAACATTGGGTTGGGAAGGGGGTCGGTAGATTTTTTTTGTTTTTTTCTTGCGTGATTTCATCCTTTTATTTCATATGTTTGTTTCGATGCGCGTTGTATATATTCTTTTTGTTGGTCTGATGGGATAAGTAAAAGTTGGTGAAAAAGGATCACAGTTTGATTGCTTGGTGTGTGTTGGAGGACTGATCTAACTGTGTACGCTTCAGTCTTTGACCTGTCTTTCACTCCTTCCTTTTTCCAGTGTCAGTGTGTTGAAGTGATGTATCCGACTATCTTTCAGAGAGAGAAAAGAGGAGAGAGGTATGCTAATTTTTTTTGCACCTACTTCTGTCTTTTCCTATCTCTCTCTTAGTCTGTCTTCCAGATAGACTATTTTGTGTGAAGTATGACTGACAGTCAAATACCTCTTTTCTCTCTTTGTGTATATCACAGACTCCCTTCTCTCTCAAACACGAGCACGCCTAGCTTTCTTGAAATCATTCAACACGCATTCATTTACTGGGTTTAAAAAAAAAAGATGAATCTCTAACACACACAGAATAATCACTCGACACACTCCAGTTGGACTGTGACATTTGCTTTTACTACATTTCTTTTTTAAATTTCAAAATTTCGATTGGGTCCTCCAGGGTCCCTCGTCCCGTAAACAGTGTCTGAAACAAAACAAAAAAGCGAGCAACCTTTTGTTTATTTATTTTATTTTTTTATTATTTTTTTTTATAATATTATTGATCTGTTTTTATTTATTTATTATTAAGACCATTACTTACAACTTTGTTTCGGCGCGGCGGAGGTGGTGGCGCTGGTGGTGGTGGAGGTGGTGGTGGTGATGGTGGTACTGGTACCACCACTTCCACGGTAATGGTCACCTGCATTCGGGCAGTAATCCTCAATAACATATCATGGAACGCTGTATGAAAGAACACACACACACACATTCACAAAAACCAAAATAGGACACAGCATACTTCAGTCATCACGCCACAATGATTAGCTAGTCTTATTCTTAACGCTGTTTATAAGGCTTTCCATTCAAAATTCGATCAATGTATGGTTACTTTTTTTTATCAAAAGTTTTTTTGTTTTTTCAGAAATATGGATCACGCTACCGCCATTTCTTGCCCAGAATGCCACATGACGTTTAGTCGCAAGGACAGTCTGGTGCGGCACATAAAAACCAAACATAAAAAGGAAACTACTTTCCCCTGTCACGTTTGCGGTAAAAGTATTTAACCGCAATTCAAGCCATACTCGTCATGTCCGGAGTCATCATGAGGGACTAATTAACCATGTCTGTCCTGTGTGCAACGCGGTTTTTACACGCAAGGAGTACTTGCGCAAACACTCGAAACTCACGACAGTGGACAGTCAACACCGCCGTCAACGTCAACACAGACTGGGTCTCAAGCTCCTAGTACAAGAAAGCGCAAACGCGCGAGTGAGGCACGTGTGTCTTTTCACTCTCCCCAAAAAGATTGAACACACGCTCGAATGAAAACGACTGTTAGACCATTTATCTCCTGAAGTAAAAGAGATCTACAACAAGCATTGGAACGCTATCAAAACTCATAAGCGCCCCGGAAAAATTCAGTCTGTCTATACTTTGTTTTGGGACCCTTCTTCGGATGGTCCAGAGTGGGATGACAGCTCTTAGATCTTTTCACGACCAAAACACGCGTTTCAAAATCAACTTTTCTCATTCTTTTGTTCTGAAAACACAAAGAGAGGGGAGACTTTTTTTTTTCACGCTTCTCATAACAACCATAGCGCCCTGGAGAAACCCAGACTCATCAACTCCGAAAGAGGATTTTTTGACGTTTCTTTCAGAGTTAAACGATCATGACATTTTGGAACACGTTCAAAAAGAACGCCCCAACTCTCGCTACTCTGTCAAGCGATCGCGTCTACGTCCTTTTACGTGTATCATCTACTCGATTTTCCTATCGGTTGTGGTTGCGATAGTTTGCCCGCTTTCATCGCCAACAACCCTTTTCTACACACTGTTCAAAGAGACGAACACCACGGCTTCGTTTATAGAGGACGGGCTTTGTTTGTTTCGTTGTCTCGCTCTTCACCGAGGTGCATCTTTCCACTCTCTCCAAAAGTCAACAAAAGCTCTCTTTCACCAGTGGGCGGGTCGTTTACCCCCGTACACTTTCCGGGCGTCACCTTGTCAGAGCTAGAGTCGGTTTGAAAACGCCTTGCGGGTCAATGTCGATGTGTTTCATATGACGAAACGCAGTCACGCCTTTTCTTGTCCCGGTTCGCCGCAGTGACTACAAAACGCGGACACAATCAGAGTGTTACAGTACAAACAACATTTTATGCATATCATTGATTATTGACAGTTGGGACACGCTCTGGCTTGCTCCAAATGCCAAAAAACTCTGGCCCACGGAAAGGACACTGAAGAAACACGAAAGGACGTGTCAGGGCGGTCAGTCCAAAAACGTACAAGGGGGAGTATACACACCTCCTGAATCGGGTGTTACAAGAACTCCGCGGGTACGGAATTTCCGTCAAACCTGATTTTGTGTTTCCTTATAGGGCTATTTTGACTTTGAGGCGTTTTTTGAGACGAATGATTACCACAAACGAAACAAGCACACATCTAGCACAACATACACGGCCAGACACGTTCCGCTTTCCGTGTCTGTCACTTCTAACGTACCTGGATTTGAAGATGCTGTCTGTTTCGTCAGTGACGGTGACGCAACAACTGGTCAAATCGTATGATAGACTATCTACATCGCGTTTCAGACGCCTCTTATTGTCTCCTTCATACACATTTCGAGGATGTGTTCGATACATTAGATGCTCTCATTAAACCTACGCAGGACCATGACGACTCTACGAACACGCGTCACATTCCCGCAAAATCGCTTTAAAGACAAATTAGATGACTATCTGCATGAACTCCCTGTGGTAGGGTTTCATTCATCCAACTATGACCTCAACATCATCAAACCTTACTTGATTCGGATGTTTGTAAACCTGTCTGAAGACGATCATCTCAGTCCCAATGGGTTTGTATCAGGCGGACAGTGATGTTGATGATGAACAGGATGAGTTTGGCTCCAAAAAACATGACCCCCCAATTCTAGAGCGTTTAAGTACGTTATAAAAACGCAACAATCAATACATGTGCATCGCCACTCAGAGGCTCAAGTTTTTAGGACATTGCCAATTTTTTGGCTCTGGATTCAGCTATTCTAAATATCTCGATGCGTTTGGAGTAGAGGAACTAAAGGGTACTTTTGTTACGAGTACATGACAAGTTTGGACAAACTGACCGATACGTGTCTCCACCACATTCTGCTTTCTTCAGCCGACTCAAAAACGAAAACATCACGGACGAACAATACGCTTTCTGTCAAAAGGTGTGGGAACAAAACAGATGACCACTTTACAAGATTTCTCGTGTGGTACATACAACAAAGATGTGGTACCCTTTCTGCAGGCTCTCCAATCTCAGATTGATCTGTATTCACGCTTAAGTATCGATCTTCTCAAAGACGGCGTCTCTGTTCAGGTATTACTTTGAAATATTTGTTTCAGACACTATCCCTGACGTGTACTTTTCTCTCTTCAACGACGGCCAAAAGACATACACACGCTACTGCGTAACAACATTGTCGGTGGACCTTCCATCATTTTCCACAGATACCATGAACAAGACAAGACACTTTATTCGTGGCAGGGCAGACAACCCGTCCAGTTGGTGCAGGGATATGACGCAACGCGTTGTACCTCTGGGCTATATGCAACCCATGCCCACGGAACACCCACGATCAGAAGATGCAGAGACATGCTTTCGGGCGGAAAAAACGGACGTCTATGTCAGCAGGCGCGAGAATGGTTAGAGTGGCTCATGCACACAAACAACATTCATATCAACACAAGTTCAACAACAAAGAACACAGTTTAGGACACAGACGTATCCGAGTCGATGGTTGGGATGCGCAAAAACCACACTGTCTACCAGTTTCACGGCTGTCTGTTTCACGGTCATGACTGTGAGCTCACTCGAGGCAAACAGACCCACCCTTCAACAAGAAACCTCTGACTGAACTCAGACAAAACACACAAAACATTACCAATTATCTCCGTGAGGATGTGCGAGTGACTGTGGTAGAAATGTGGGAGTGTGAATGGCAAAAACAAAAACAACAAAAACCCACTGATTACACGCTTTGCAGAAACTCGTTTT
>CM031615.1:77317589-77335089 GCA_018398815.1 Conus ventricosus
ATTCATACTGACCAACATTATTTGCTTCTAGATTGCGCAGTTGTTCAGTTTAGGAAACTTTTTGCTGTCGCCAACCTCTTTCTTTATAATCACCATCTTTAGTGTACTCAAAACCATACAAAGCGCCTAAACCACCATTCTGTTCAAAGTCTGTAACGTCTGCAAGGTCTTTTAATTTTAAAGTTATACACCTTACAGGCGCCAATGTAACTCCTGATTCTTTTGGCCCACGCGACATTATTTTTAGTACAACTTATTAATTTTATTTCCAAAACAATGTGCAGGTTATCACATTTTACAACTTTCCCCGTTTGTCTGCAATTTTTATATTAAATGATCCGACCCTCCCACAAACTAATCTTTTAAAACTGTAAATTAAAGGGGAAATTTTATAATTTCATAATCGCAATATGCAGCTTTCCCTGACGGAAGAGCTCTTAAAACAGTTGGGGGCCTTCCATCATATAAGTTTTCATCAGTGCTCAGCTCATCCAAATGAACATAGAGTAATGAATGTAATGCAAGATCGAGCGGGTTTTCTCCCCATAAGTAGTTTTGTCTTGTGTAACTCTAAAACTATGAGTGGGTTGTTTGCCCGTTGAAAAACCCAACATTTTAGTAGCTCTTTATAAAAAATAAAACCTTTTTCTTTTCGGTTTTGAATTTTAAAATTTGTTTTTAGATTTGCATTTTTAAAAGTTTGAGAGTAATGTCAAAAAAACTCATTGCTTCTTTTAGTGAGAAAAACCCGGTAATCCCCATCGGGTTTAATTTGTTAACTGGCTAACTTTGTCCCCAAATTTTGTCAAATTTTTGAACTTTTATTTTTCTTTGATTCACTTAAATTAAAACCATAAAAACTTTGAAAAAAAATTTCATGAAGTGAACCTTTCTGGCTCCGCAATTTTTATCAATAGTATTTTTCAAAAAAACGAAGGAGGGTTTCTTGGGTTTTTTAATGTTACAAACATTTTTTAAAACGAAATAAAAATGGTGCATTCAAAAAATTTGATGAAAAATATTCTTTTGGGGGCCGCACACAATTTTTTAAAAATATAACAACTGTTTACTTTAAATTTTTCTGTGACCCAGATGACCCCTTTCAGAAAAGGGTTTGATTTCCCTCAAAAAACAGAATTTTAAAACCCTCCTTTTAAAAAAAAGAACTAAAATCGCAAAAGTGGGGGTTCAGTCATCCGATGCAGTTTTATCAGAAAAGTTAAACTTTGCTGTGTTTTGTGCATCAACTGGGTGGGGGAGTGTTTTTTGCTAAACTTTTTAAATATCCTGACCCTTTGGTGGGTCAGTGTACAGATTTCATTTTTATTACCCCTTTCAGACTTTATTTTAAAGGAAACTGCAAGCCCCATTAAAAATGAAAAAACCTTTTAATCCATTTAGAAAACAGAATAAGCCATAAAGGGCTTTTAAAAAGGATCTGTAACGAATTCAATATTAATTTTTGGAAAGATTTAGACAAAAGTCGGGATCAAATTTGGGGTTTTTAGGAAAACCCTTTATTTTTGGGGGGGGTTCCCACAAAAATTTTAAAAGTATGACTGGAATCCCCCTTAACATCTTTCTCTTAGGCAAAACCCGTTAAACCTGGGGTTTCCATAGAGCAAGGGCATAAATCAGCGGGCAACATTTTTTCTTAGCGTTTTAAAGGGGCCCTAACAAGGCGGGGAATTAGAACGAATAAAGACTTGTTGTACTTAGTTTGGTGTTTGTAGGTTCGCAAGCAAAAAACAAGTCGAGCAAAAACCGACCCTTTTCTACTGGTTTTGGGAGCAAAAAAACCCCAATATTTAGCAAATTTAGGGGAAAAACCCCATTAATTCTCCCAGTTGATTTACCTTCGGGGTTAAAAAAAGGTTTCCCCCAAAATTTTTACAATACGCAAGATCAAAAGTAGACTTTGCTTTTGGGGCCCCTGGTTTTTTTTGGGCTCCCTTCTGACCTCAGGCTCCAGATGGAACAATTTTAAAACTAAAAATAATGAAACCCTTTGTTGCAGGAAATGAACAAAAGGGTTTTGGAAAAAAAAAACGAAAAAAAATTCTAAAGCCAGTAAAAAATTGCAGCATTTAAACCCAAAAAAGATGACCCCCCAAGAATAAGTCACCCAATCCTGTGGCTCAAACCAAAAGCCCGTTAAAAAGAAGTTCAAAAAATAATAAACCATAAAATTGAAAAAGCAGCGCTTTTTCTTGGTTAATGGCCTGGAAATTAAATTGGGTCTTTTTTTTAATAAATTTTAAACCCCAAACCCTTTTTAAGAGAAAAAATGCCCAAAAGTGCTCAGCCTTTTAAACCCAAAATTTCTTTGCCTGCGGGTTAGAAAAAAAGCCAGTAAAAAGCACCCCAAATATCCCTGGTATAGCACCCCGGCTTTACTGGCTAATTTTTTTAAAAAAAACCCGCAAGGGGTTCAAGGTTTTTTTCCCCCTTTGATTTATGGCGGTGAGGGGGGGGGGGGGATGGCGGCGGAGGTACCTTGAACTTTGGCCCCCGCCCCCTTTTAATAGCCATCACCAGTGTACTTATTGAAAAATTCCAAAGGCTGTTATAACGCTTACAATGGGGACTCCTTGCTCTCTAAACAGTTTTCTTATTCTTTCTGCTAGCTTTTGTGTTTTCATATAAAATTTCTTTGGTTTAGTTTCTTTTATTCTGTCACTTGGTTCGAAATTGTTCTCGGTTAGTAGAAAAACACTTTATTTCTTGTTTATCTCTCTTTTTTAAAGATTTTTAGTCTTTGGGTTATTTTTTTTTAATTCGGCCCTAATTTGGGGCGTCTTCAGCCTAAAACGAAGTTTTTTTTTTTTTTTTATATGCTCATCAGTTCCCCCAGTTTTTGAAAAATTGTTTGTTAATTCCCCTTTCTAATGGTTTTTAAAAGCCTGATAAAGACCCGCTATTTTTTCGCATGGGTAGCGGGGAATCCTTTAATTTTTTTTTAATGCTTTTTTCTTGGGAAAAAAATTGGTTTCTGCTTTTTTTAATTTTCACCCGCTGTTGGATTTTTTAAAATTTTTTTAAGTTCCATGTTTTGCATTTTTTTTAAATCTGTTGGAAAGGGTTCTTTTTAGGTGTTTTAAATTTTTTAGAAAACGGGCCTCCTTATCAAAATTTTTTTTTTTAGCAATCCCAAGGGCCGTTTTGGGATTCCCCCCCTAAGTTTTTGTTTAAATTGTTTTTCATGTTAAAAACTTTGAGGGGTTTTTGTTTGTTGTAAGCTGAACAGGTTCTTTTGACGTTTTTCACATACAAATGGCCACCATCTTTTACTTCAAAATTAAGGTCTAAAAAGGGGGGGAGGTTTGGGGCCAAAACTTTTTTAAAAGGATTCGGCCTTACTTTTGTTAATTTACGGGGCCCTTTTTGCAAATTTCATACAGCAATGAGTGCGATGGTTGTATCAAAGGATTTCTTTCACTAATGTGTTCCGAATCAAAAACATCATAATCTTCTTCCCCTTCAATGCCTGCCATGTTTCTTTAAAAATTAAACTTTTTTTTTTTGTTTTAAAAAAAATGTCACAAACTATGGCTGTTTCCCTGCCCCCGCATGAAGATAAAAGGGAGCCCTTTGGCGGTTGAAGGGAAAAAAAAGGGGAATATTACTTTTCCCAAATAATCCATCTCTATTGATGCGGATCAAATTTTTTACTGTCAAATTTCCAGACCTGGGAAAGAAAGATAAGTGGTTGTGCCGGGGCTCTCGCGACTTTTTTTCCCAAAATAGAACTCGAAGCAGCAACAGGGCACAAACGGACAGTTGTGAGAATTTTGGGGGGGCAATTGTTTAAAAAAATTTTATAAAATTGGGGGCAAAAAAAATATTTTCTTTCACAATGGACATATTTTTAAAACCTTTTTTGATCTATGGCAACCGGGGGGAAAGAAAGGAATGTTTTTGTTTTCCAAAAATCGAAAAAAATGAAGCACAAAACACAGAAAAGGCGCTGAAGAGCTAAAGACGGCCAAAAAAAGTATGTAGCTGTAATTTGGGGTAGGGAAAAACGCTTTTCCCTCCCCTTGGATTTTGGGTTGTTAAAGGGGCGCATGCGCCGTACTATCCCAAAGGGGCTTAAAAAAACAGTTTTTCATTTAACTAACTTTTAATGAAAAACCCAAAAATGTTATAGATCAACGGGAAAAAAAGCAAAGTACAGCATTTCTGACATCTATTAGAGTTTTCCCTTGGGTTTGAAAAACCCCCAATTTTGCAAGGCTGATTGAGCCAAAAATATAGTCAAAATTAGCCAAAAATTTTTACGAGTGATTATCATACAACATATTCTAAAAGAGGGGGCCGATATGGAATTTTAAATTTTTTGTGCTGCAACAAGATCGCTTAAAGGGGATTTTTATTTTCGGGGCGAAAGATGGGAAAAACCCCTTTTTTAAAAGGGCAAAAATGAAAAAAATTTTTTAAACCCAAAATAAAGAAAGTACATGTTCGAAAGGGGGTTTGCCCTAAAAACCCAAAACTACGTAGCGGGCTTAAAACCCTTTTCAGCTTTTTTATTGAAATTGGGAAAATTGTTTGGAGGCGGGGGGGTGTAAAAAATCCCAAAAGTAGACCCTTTTGTCTAAAGATCTACACCTTCAAAAATGTTTGGCTTGATGAAATTTTTTAAAAAAAAAAAATACGGTTTATGGAATTTACCTAAGATGACAGAGGTTTTTTTGTTGCTTGGGGAAATGGGGGGGAAACTGTTAGAACGTAAATAAAATTCCAAAAATTGGGCAAAAAAAAAGTTTACGATAAAAAGCTTAATGCACATTTTGTTTTTAAAATTTTTTTTTTTTTTTTGATGCGCAGTGAATATTCCAAAATAACAGATTTAAAAAAAAATACAATACTAAATTTTTTTTCATTTTTAAAAAAAATGTTTTGTTCGGTTATCCAAAAAAAACCTACAGGCCCAGGGGTCGCCGAAAAGAAAAGATTTGCCCCCCCGGGATAAAAAAACCCTTTTGATTAACAAACTTTTTTCAAATGCAAAAGGGAAATAGGCAGGGGCCCCTTTTAAAATTTCAGAAAAACCCAACGAAGGTTTTTTTTTTGTGTCTTTAATGCTGTTTCCATGGTTTTAAAACTGGGCATCGATATTAGGCTCTTCGGGAACCAAGGGTTGGTTCTTAGGGGAAAGGCTTTGGCGCACCCCCCAGCTTTTTCCTTAGGCGGGGTTTTTCTTTAGCCTTTTTCCTATGTTCATTAGCCGGGGAGGTGTGCTAGCAAAAAAAAAAAAAAACTAAACTCCAAAGCACACAGCTTTTGGTTCAACTAATAACAGCCCAAATTGTTCTTTTTTGTTTATTTAATTAAAGCCCCTAGCTGGGCTCAAACATACGGATGAAGAATTTTTCGTTTTTAAAGGGCCCATTTTTGGGCGACTACAAAAGACAAAAGTTTGAAACTTCAAAAAAAGGCCCCAAAGGGGAAAGGGTTTTTTCAAAAAGCCAACGCCCCGGGGAGTAAAAAAAGGAATTTCTTAAAAAAAAAATAAAAGAAACATTTAAAATCTGTTTTAAAAAGCTCACATTAACAACGCCAAAGGGTGTTTTTTAAATTTTTGTTTTTGAGTCTAAAAAACAAAAAAGACCCTTGTTTTTGATTCTGATTAATTTTTTTTTTTTTTTTTAAATTTAAAAAAATTTTGAGTTAGAAAAAAAAAACTCAGCATGGGTAAAAAAATATGAAGGACCCGACGAATTTTTTTAAGCAATGAAAAAAAATTTTTCAAGGCAATTTAATGATATTGGGTTTAGAAGTCTTTAAACCCGCAAGCGTCGGGGGAAGTGTTGTCATGCTAAATTTTTCAAGTTCCAAAATAAACTAAAAATAGACCCCCAGTTAAAGTAATGTTAGCTGGTTTTTTTTCGACATGTAACAATAAATAAAGGGAAAAACTAGAAGTTGGGGGTTTAAACCCAACAAAAGGTTATTCTTTCTGCAATGCCCTTTAAAACCGGTTGGGAGGGCCAAAAGAAAGCCGGGTTTTAAGTGGCCGCTGAAGAAGCCAAAAAAGAGAGGCTGGTTGGTCGAGGGGAAAATCTTAGAAAATTTTGATTAAAACAGTCTAAGTATGGGGCCGATTTTTAGGGGAATCTTACATTCCCCTACCCCCAACTTTTGTTGCAAAAAAAGCCCGTTTTAAAAAAAGAATAAGACAACAAAATGGTTTTTTTGTGGTGGGTTCTTGCAAGGGGGGGGGGGGGGGGGGGGCATCACGCCCGCAAAAAAAAGCAAAAAAGAGTGTCTAAACCCTTTTACCTTACAGAAAATTTTTAACTTTAGTGGAAAATCCCTTTTTTGTTGCGTGAAAATTTTCCTTGATCAGTTTGAAGAACAAAAAAAAACCCAAAAAATGTTTTAATGTTTAAACATGGGGTTTAGGAAAAAAAAATTTCAATTTTAAAATGTCCAAGAAAAGTTTCCCCGAATTTGGGGGGGGCCAGAAAAAAAATCTGTTGACTTGCTGGTGATGTTTTCACGCGGGGCTACCCCCTTAAAATTAATACGAACAAATGAGTAGATTATTGGCGGCCCCTTTCTTCAAAAAAAACTAACAAAAAAAAGGGAAATTTTGCAGAAAAAGTTAAAAAGGGGAAATTCCCTCCCTTTTTTAAAACAGCGAGCGAACCCTAAAAAACTTTTTATCGGCCCCCTTGGCTGTAAAACAGAAATAAAATTTCGCCCCCCGAAGGCGTAAAGTTAGTTTTAAAAAACTGGTAAAAAACTGCAAAAATTTTCCATACGTAGTTTACGCAGACTTCGAAATCGCTTTTTTGTTCCCCTTTTGAAGGGCCCGCGCCACAAAAATTGAAAAACAGTCTTAATAGTAATCAAACGATTTGTTCATTTGCCTTTTATTTTGGGTTTGGTCGGATTGGCGCTCATTCAGCACCAGAATTATATAGAGGACCAGATGCGGCTAGAAGATTTTTACAGCGCATGCAGCAAGTGCGCAATGACTGTTCTAATAATCTGAATTTATCTGAAATCATAATGACGCCTGAAGACCAACAACAGTATGACTCAGCCACACATTGTTGGATTTGTGGTTTAGAACTCAGTGAGGAAGCCAATCCAAAAGTAAGAGACCATGATCACATTAGCGGAAAGTTCAGAGGAGCAGCGCACAACAACTGCAATCTTCAACTAAAGTTTGAACCAAAGACATGGAAGCTGCCCGTATTCTTTCACAACTTGCGAGGTTACGACTCTCATCTTATAATGAAAGCAGTAACCAGCGAATTCAGGGTAGCATGCATTGCACAGTCATCAGAAAAGTACATGTGTTTCACTTTAAATAACATGTCTTTTTATGACTCTATGCAGCACATGATGGGATCGTTAGAGTCGCTGGCTATGTCCTTAAAGTCCTGCCCAATAACGGAAGAATATTTTGACCCGACTCTCGTTAGAAAGGGCGTTTACCCTTATGAGTACATGAACAGTTGGGAAAGGTTTGATGAAGACACACTTCCGCCTAAAGGCGCGTTCTTTTCTAGTCTTAGAGGAAAGGACATCAGCGATTCTGATTACCAGCATGCTCAGGATGCGTGGCAGAAGTTAGAGTGTAAAACGATGGGAGACTATCATGACTCCTACTTGATGGCTGATACATGTTTGTTGGCGGATATTTTTGAAAATTATAGAAAGACCTGCATGAAACATTATAGCCTGGATCCCGCGCATTACATTTCTGCGCCGGGATGAGCTGGGACGCTTTCTTAAAGTTTACTGGAGTACAGATTGATTTATTGTCTGACCTACCAATGATTCAGATGATTGAAAACGGATTGCGTGGAGGAATTAGTATGGCGTCGCATCATTACTGTAAAGCAAACAACAAATACTTGGACGACTATGATCCGAGTAAAAGGTCTAACTATCTCATGTATTTAGATGCAAACAATCTGTATGGATGGGCAATGGCGCAATCACTTCCATTACGTAACTTTAAAATGTACACAGAAGACAATCCGAAAAATATATTCAAAAGGCATTAAAGTGGTTGAGCAGTTTGACGTCGGATCAACAGCGTGGATACATTCTAGAAGTTGACTTAGAATATCCTCATGAACTCCATGACCTGCATAATGACTATCCATTAGCAGCAGAAAGTCTAAAGACGAATCCAAGAGAGCCGCCTAAACTTGTGCCCAATCTTCGAGGCAAAAAAAATTATGTCTGTCATTACAGACTTCTACAATTTTATTTAAGACATGGTTTAAAGTTGACAGCTGTTCATCGTATAATTGCTTTTGATCAAGAACAGTTCATGAAACCATACATCATGAAGAACACTGATCTTAGAACTAAATCCACAGATGCTTCAGAAAAAGACTTTTTCAAGTTGATGAACAACAGCTGTTTCGGAAAGACTATGGAGAATCCGCACAAGCGTAAAGATGTCAGATTAGTCACCAGAGAGAACGAAGCAATTAAGCTGACTTCAAAACCTAATTATCAGGACTTCAGAAGATTTCATGATCAGCTTTTTGGTATAATGATGAAAAAAAAGAAAGTCAAATTGGACAAGCCTGTATTTATTGGGTTTACTGTTTTAGAATTATCAAAGCTTTTGATGTTAGAATTTCTTTATGACTACTTTAAGCCCTTGTATCCAGAGTCCAGAGTACTTTACACAGATACAGATAGTTTTGTTATAGATATCCTTACTGAAGACATCTATAAAGACATGGAAATCGAAGTGGCTAAAGGACATGCGGGATGGTATGATACATTTGATTACCCTAAAGATTCGCCTTTACATTCATCCGTTAATAAAAAGGTTTTAGGAAAGATGAAGGATGAATTATCTGGAAAGGTGATTAAGGAGTTTATTGGTTTAAGATCGAAAATGTACAGTATTTCGAGCCAGGAGAAAACCATTAAGAAAGCAAAGGGAATATCTCGCAGTGTTGCGCAGTCAAACATATCATATGACAACTACAAAGAAGCATTGTTTGGCAATAAGACTTTTCATCATGACAACGTAAAACTGCGATCTAATCTACATGAGATCAACACAACGGTTGTAACAAAGAAGTCATTAGATAGAACAAACACAAAACGTGTGTTTGTTAATCCAGAGTTTTCATATGCAATAGGGCACTGGAGGACCGCATAAACAGGGGGGTTTATATTTTTCATCAACTTTTATTATAAGATCAATCATAGCTTCATCCAATTCATTTAAATCTTTTCTCATGTTTGCTTGATGCGTTCGAATTTTTTTTATTATTTCAAGATATTCTTTTTTCCAATTTGGGGGTTTGAGTTGTAGGTGATCTGGATGATTTAGCATGCATTGATTAATCCTCAAAAATGTTCCCCTAATAGCATTACACGCATCAAATGATTCCCGTATCATTTTCAAGGTCTCTTCCTTTACCATTCTTGTTTCGTTCTGCACTTCGTCCTGAGCTTCCATTTTAACTCAAATATATTTACGTAAATTAATTAAGCGGAACTGTGTCTGGTGGGATTATCTGCAGTTCTTCCTTCACAAAAGATCTTTGAGGAGCTGGTTGTTTTGTTGTGTCAGTTTCTCGTAAATAATACACGGGCGGATTCATTTTTACAATTCTTTTTATTTCATATGGATCAACACTCCAAACTGGATCGGTTGCCCTGATGCGAGTGTCCCCTTCTGCTTCCCCCGGCAAATAAAGGTACCTTACTTTCAAACCAAACGGTAATAGTTTGCTGGATGAAGACTCTCCTTCAACAACATTTATTGTTTTTCTTTTGATTGCTTGTACTGGTTTTAGGCCTTTAAATTCTTCATTATTCATTGCGCGCAAAACTGAGGGCAGTCTTCTAACCCATTCTGTGTTGCGAGAATTGTCAATAAGCTCTCTGTGATACTGGTAAGAAAAAAGTCTTTCAGCTAACTGTTTGTTAAAGTTTTCAACTAAAGCCTGTGATCTGTGAACTCCTGGAATGCCTCTTTTAATGGTAACTCTATGTTTTAACAATAATTGA
Source organism: Conus ventricosus (assembly GCA_018398815.1). NCBI lineage: Eukaryota > Metazoa > Mollusca > Gastropoda > Neogastropoda > Conidae > Conus > Conus ventricosus. Next base: position 77,327,598 of record CM031615.1, read on the forward strand.
TTCACTTGACCTTTAAATTCTTTTCCATCATCGACTTGAATCATGCGAGGATAAGTTAGCGGGCCTCGTTGGTATATCAGTTGTATGGCGACAGCAACAGCAGAAGCACTCTTTTGTGTTAACGGTTCTGCATCTTTATATCTTGAAGCTATGTCAATGACTGTGAGTGCGTACTTAAATCTTTTTTGTCTAATCGTATCATGGGGTAAATATAGAAGGTCCATTTGATGAGTGTCGTTCGGTATTGTGTTCACAAAGTGCGGTCTCTGTATTCGTTTGGGTGCAGGTAAATAAATTTGCCAAATCGCTTGTTTAGATAACCATTCTTTCGCTGTTTGTTCACTGACTCCCGCTGCTTGGCTTAGCTTTTTTATTGCCGTGATTCCCTTCCAATATCCTTTTGGCGAATAATAGATTTTGTTCATTTTTTATTCAGCCAATATTATGCGCAACAAAATACACAACAGTCATACCAACGACAATAAACACGATTTCTTGCATCTTTTGTTTTTCTGATGGCTGATAAAAGTTGCTGAATTTTGGTGGGGGCAATGTCTCGATTGGTTTCCCTGTTACAAGATAATATTCTTTTATTGCTTGATCAACATCTTTAAATGTGTAAGCTGCATGTCCCTGTTTTTTCAGTGTGTTATTAATAAAATCTAACTGCTCAATTCTCTGCTTTTCATAACGATCTTGTGCTGCAGCTAGTTGCTCCACAGCTTTGTTATGTCTTTTTCTCTCGCCGTCATCCCGTAGTTTACTAAATGCGTAATTACTTCCGCTAAAAGCAAGAGCATTCACCACAGCGCCACCTATCATCATTACGAGTGAAGCCATTTTTTATAAATGTATTTTTTATTTACATATTTATACTGTCTGGAATTATTCCTTGCTTAACTAGAAAATCTTTCGTAGCAAATGAAGCTGTAATAACAGCAATTAGCTTTGCCGAGTCTTCAAAGTCTAGTTTGCCAAGATCTGCTGGTTTAATTCTTAACAAGCTTTTACCAAGCATTGTGTATCCTATACTTAGGCCCCCAATAACAGCAGAATGGTATACAAGGTTGGCAATAGTTTTTTCGGTGCTCATTTTAAAAAATAAAATAATTATAATTAATAAAAACATGAACACCGATGATCTGCTAGAGCTACAGAGCGGACTAAACCTTCCTGAACTTATGAATGAACAAGTTGATGATCAAGCTATTATGCCCAAAAAGGAAAGGTTGTATTCTTTGGCAGCATGTGGAAAAACAAAACAGTTCCTCGGAACTGAATTCAGCATAGAACAGATTCAACAGATGTCGCCACAAGACATTATAAAGTATCATAACAGGTATGAAGCGCAGCTGGGGTCGAGAATGGTAAAAAGTGTTGGGCAAACGGTTCTTAGTTTGTACACTAAACTAGTCAGTAGATTTGCTCCCATTGATTCTGAACAAGATCTTACGTATGATTTAACGCAAGATCCAGTTTTAACAAAGTCATTAGAGTCTCTAAGCTGTGATCTGTATTACAGATTTGGAACATTGTTATCGCCATTAATCATGGGATTAATAACTTTTAATCATATAGATTTTATTTCCATTCAAAATGAACGAGCCAGAAAATCAGCAGAATCAGAAAACACTGAATCAGAAAACATTGAATCAAGTCGAGAAAGTGACCAGTAAAACACCTCATCCTGGGCGTGTTAAAGCAGGAAAAAAATTAGCAGAGTGGAACAGACAAAAAAAATTAATGTTACAGAATATAACTCATCATGAAAACATAACACCGCCAACGCCAGAACAAGTTGATTCAATGCCAGCTATAAAAGCTCCATGCGATTCAAGGGCCCCAAAGTCTTCATGGAATATTGAACTTAAAACTGTTGCCATTTTTAGCGTCCTTGCTGCTGCTGGGGGCGGTTATTACGGTTATAAAATATATACACAATGGCAACAAAAACAAAAGAAGTTAAAACAACCTGAACCACTAAATACAGAAGACAAAAGCACGCCAAAACCGCCAATAACAAAACATCATTTTGATCCATTTATAATGCAATAATATTTTAAAATTTTTTGATAAAACATGGCGGATTATTATTTGTTTAAAATGATGAAGTCAATAAAAAAAGACATGGAGTCTATAAAAGACATTTCCATAGACCAGAATTGTAATCAATGTGGTTGCTTAGGATGTAAGAACTTCATTAAGATCTATGCTGACCGATTTCGCGCAGAGGACGCTGAGCAAGACATCCTCAACGATGACGCGTTTTTTGAGGCGTGTGTGTACTATATTAGACATTTACTATTTAAGATAAAAACATAGATTGTATTTTTTTTTTTGATAAGATAACTTGAATAAGAACTTAGTTGTACTTAGAGGATGACTTAGTTATGATCTTAGGTTGACTTGAGTAAGAACTTGAGGATAACTTGGGGCTGACTTGAGTAAGAACTTAAAAGTGACTTGAGGATGACTTGAGGATGACTTGAGTAAGAACTTAGAAGTGACTTGAGGATGACTTGAGAACAACTTGAGTAAGAACTTAGAAGTGACTTGATTAAAAACTTAACTAAGAACTTGAGGTGGCTTAAGGTGACTTTTAAAAAAAAAAAAATTTTAATTTTTTTTTATTTTTATTTTTATTTTTTTTTTATTTTTTTTTTTTAATTTAAAAAAAAAAATTTTTTTAAATTTTTTTTATTTTTTTATTTTTATTATTTTTTTTTTTTATTATTTTTTAAAAAAAATTTTTTAAAATTTTTTTAAATTTTTTTTTTTTGCCTCGTTACTGCGCATGCCCAGTGGACTTGAGGAGAATAAGTGTGACATGTCAATGACATTTGCGGTCAAAGGGAAGCAACTTCACATATTAGTTCCCGGAGTTAGCAACTAGACATAGGGGTGTTATTTCCCTTCCAGAAGTGGCCCAGGTTTGTTTTCAACTTTCAGTTTGGGCCTAGTTCGGCAGAAAGAGACATAGTTAAAAAAAGAAAAACTTTGTCAAAACTAGCTTTCAGTGGAAGACATGCTGGGATAAGTGTGTGGATTTTATGTCAAAAATATAACTCAGTTTTAAAAGACTTTAGGGAACAGTTAAAGACTGTAGTGTTATTTCACATGAAAGACAGAGATGCATTTGATGAATGTTTGCGTGAAAATGATGTTATTGAGAATGATCAAGAAAAACACAGGATTAAGCAAAAACTGAAATCTGAAAAGTTTTGTAAATGAGTATTGAAAACAGATAACCCTACACAGTATGCATGTTTGTTGGGTCGTTATTTTTTTGGTTATTGAAGTCTTGCTTATTAGAGAACTATTATTTGTCTGGTTCTGGCTCGGCAGCTCGGAACCGGCCAAGGCCGGTGGAGAGCGGGTGAGCCAAAACAGACAAATAATAGTTCTCTTCTCCCAAAATAAAGTGGCGACCATAAACAGGATTACTCGAGAAGAATGCATTATACTTGTCACCACGGTGATATTATAAAAAGTATTTAGAAAAAAAAGAAAGAAAAGCCGCCGTACCAACTTAAAAAGTCGTTCAAAACAGATATTTTAAGACGTAAAGATTTGTTGTTCTTGTTGTTGCATTCGGGCAGCAAAATGATAATCAGAATGGGCCTTTGCATATTTTTCAAGCCTCAAGAAATAGAATTGGGGGGTGGGGGGGGGGAGGGTGAGGGAGGGGGGGGAGAAAAAGGAGGGAGGGGTGTAAAATCAAGGAAAAGCGTATTTATCTTATATTTTCCTGTATGTGTGCGCGTTTACGTCTTTTCATCGCTGTTTTTGCAGCCGTTTTGTTTTTACCGTTCATTTCGCTTGTTTCCTTTTGTTATAATCAGCTTTTCATTTATTTATTCATGTACATAGTTGTTAATTCCCTTCACTCTTTTTTCCCACTGGGCACTTGCTCAAAAAATACTGTTATGAAATACTGTGGTTTAGGTGTACACGTTATCAAATATGTTAGTTTAATGCTGTAAATTATTTCTTTTGCGTAAACAAAATTTTGTTCTCCCAAAGATGAAAAAAAAAAGTTTCTGTCGCCAAGTAAATGTTGTGCTTGAGGGGAGAAGAGAGGAGGGAAGGGGATAGACAGAGGGGGGCTGAGTGAGAGAGAGAGAGGGGGGGAGAGGGGACAGAGATGGAGAGTGAGAGAGTGAGAGAGAGAGGAGACAAAAGAGAAAAGAGAGAGAGAGAGAGAGAGAGAGAGAGAGAGAGAGAGAGAGAAGAGAAGAGAGAGAGAGAGAGAGAGAGAGGGAGAGAGAGGGAGAGAGAAGAGAAGAGAGGAAAAGACAGAGACAGAGAGAAGAGGAGAGGAAGAGAGAGAGAGAGAGAGAGAGAGAGAGAGAGAGATAGAGAGAGAGAGAGAGAGAGAGAGAGAGAGAGAGATAGAGAGAGAATCTAAAAACAACCAAGGTAGTAATTCTGGACGAAACAATCAAATGAACTGTAACTCCAATAGACCTAATCTTCAGAATAGCACGTGTACTCACGATCTTTTAAAAAAATAATTTTATTGATAGCTTTACAGAAAAGTACATTCCGAGACATTGCATAGCAATTCTTTCATACAAAAATGTATTCTGACAAAAACAACACGTTTAAAAAAGACTGCACACACTCTAAAGTACCCACAAAAAAACCTGTTTGTACAATTATGTCCATCACCAGCTTACGAAAAAGGCCAGTTCGGCCGTTGGTATAGATGAAACGCATACACATATTTTGCTCGGTGATGTGACATTTGGTTATAAGGAATTGTCAATAGACAGCACACAGGGGAGGATAAAATTCCGCATGTGACTCTGTCTTCGATCTTCTCTGCTTGTCTACCTGTCTGTCTGTCTGTCTTTCCGTCCGCATTATAATCTAAAATCTGTTTGCCGCATCTTCATCCAGATTCAAGCGGTTGTTCGACTGCCAGTATCTTCAAAGGAGAGATTTGGAGAATTTGGCCAGTCACCGGAGCGCTACGGTGGAGTTGGAGTAGCATCAAAGGCGTGGAAGATTGGTATTCCATGAGACCAATGTTGGTGGTTTGAAGATTGGTATTCCATCAGACTAATGTTGGTGGGTTGAAGATTGGTATTCCATGAGACCAATGTTGGTGGGTTGAAGATTGGTATTCCATCAGACCAATGTTGGTGGGTTGAAGATTGGTATTCCATCAGACCAATGTTGGTGGGTTGAAGATTGGTATTCCATGAGACCAATGTTGGTGGGTTGAAGATTGGTATTCCATGAAACCAATGTTGGTGGGTTGAAGATTGGTATTCCATGAGCCCAATGTCGGTGGGTTGAAGATTGGTATTCCATCAGACCAATGTTGGTGGGTTGAAGATTGGTATTCCATGAGACCAATGATGGTGGGTTGAAGATTGGTATTCCATGAGACCAATGTCGGTGGGTTGAAGATTGGTATTCCATCAAACACAATGTTGGTGGGTTGAAGATTGGTATTCCATCAGACCAATGTTGGTGGGTTGAAGATTGGTATTCCATGAGACCAATGTTGGTGAGTTGAAGATTGGTATTCCATGAGACCAATGTTGGTGGGTTGAAGATTGGTATTCCATCAGACCAATGTCGGTGGGTTGAAGATTGGTATTCCATCAGACCAATGTTGGTGGGTTGAAGATTGGTATTCCATGAGACCAATGTCGGTGGGTTGAAGATTGGTATTCCATCAAACACAATGTTGGTGGGTTGAAGATTGGTATTCCATGAGACCAATGTTGGTGGGTTGAAGATTGGTATTCCATGAGACCAATGTCGGTGGGTTGAAGATTGGTATTCCATCAGACCAATATTGGTGGGTTGAAGATTGGTATTCCATCAGACCAATGATGGTGGGTTGAAGATTGGTATTCCATGAGACCAATGTCGGTGGGTTGAAGATTGGTATTCCATCAAACACAATGTTGGTGGGTTGAAGATTGGTATTCCATCAGACCAATGTTGGTGGGTTGAAGATTGGTATTCCATGAGACCAATGTTGGTGGGTTGAAGATTGGTATTCCATGAGACCAATGTTGGTGGGTTGAAGATTGGTATTCCATCAGACCAATGTTGGTGGGTTGAAGATTGGTATTCCATGAGACCAATGTTGGTGGGTTGAAGATTGGTATTCCATGAGACCAATGTTGGTGGGTTGAAGATTGGTATTCCATCAAACACAATGTTGGTGGGTTGAAGATTGGTATTCCATGAGACCAATGTTGGTGGGTTAAAGATTGGTATTCCATCAGACCAATGTTGGTGGGTTAAAGATTGGTATTCCATCAGACTAATGTTGGTGGGTTGAAGATTGGTATTCCATGAGACCAATGTCGGTGGGTTGAAGATTGGTATTCCATCAGACTAATGTTAGTGGGATTTCTTTAGCCCTTTTTTTGTCCTGAACGAAGCGTCCAGGTTCCTTTCGTGTTAACTACGGACACTTTTTACGTCCAAACTAATTACCGTATTGCACTGCACAATTATAGGCTACGCGGTGTACTATTGTGTACATTGCACTGCACAATTATAGGCTACGTGGTGTACTATTGTGTACATTGCACTGAACTGACTTTACATCGAAAGATATGTTCGGTCGGTTTAAGGATTTCGGTTTCATGAGATATAACAAACAACGTTACAACAAACAGCCAATGATTTAAAAAATTGTTTTTCGCACCTGATAAACTGGAGCCTCTGTCTTGCCTCCTTCAGTCAAAAATTTAACGGTTTTTTGTTTCTTCCTAATTTCTTTTTTTTCTCTTTATCTTTTTTTTTATGTCATGAGACATGATGAACAGCTGTATAAAAGTTTTTCCTCAAATAAAATTACACTGCAGAGTACATATCAGTGCTAGTTTCTGAACAACATATGACAGGTCAGCCAATATTTGGTAAAAATAGATACAGCAACAGTCTGAAAGAACAAATGTAAGTTTCTTCATCCGTAAATTGACGCAGAAACACGTATGCATATGGCGAGTTATTCCGTTCAAATTGTTTTGAAGTAGTCTTACATACAATCATAGACAATTTTCTCTATACTTTGAGCGCACCATTATAACGAAATAATGTAAACAGAGAAAACAATAATAATTTTTTAATTCTCATTTAGCCACATGATAAAGCAATTAACGAATGTTTAAAGAAAAAAGTCAGGAAAAGTTATACCATTTAACTGAAACAAATATACCATCATTAAAATGAAAACAAAAGTCAGGTAAAGCTATACCATTTAACTGAAACAAATATACCATCATTAAAATTTTAAAAAGTCAGGAAAAGTTATACCATTTAACTGAAACAAATATACCATCATTAAAATGAAAACAAAAGTCAGGTAAAGCTATACCATTTAACTGAAACAAATATACCATCATTAAAATTTTAAAAAGCCAGGAAAAGTTATACCATTTAACTGAAACAAATACACCATCATTAAAATTTTTAAAAGCCAGGAAAAGTTATACCATTTAACTGAAACAAATACACC
>CM031615.1:77337589-77349287 GCA_018398815.1 Conus ventricosus
AACCCAGACACTTTAGGGAGACAAGAAAAACAATCATCACACGAAGATGAACCTTCAGAAACCAGACACTTTAGGGAGCCAAGAAAAACAATCATCACACGAAGATGAACCTTCAGAAACCAGACACTTTAGGGAGACAAGAAAAACAATCATCACACGAAGATGAACCTTCAGAACCCAGACACTTTAGGGAGCCAAGAAAAACAATCATCACACGGAGACGAACCTTCAGGACCCAGACACTTTAGGGAGACAAGAAAAACAATCATCACACGGAGACGAACCTTCAGGACCCAGACACTTTAGGGAGACAAGAAAAACAATCATCACACGAAGACGAACCTTCAGAACCCAGACACTTTAGGGAGCCAAGAAAAACAGTCTGAATACCCAGGCAATTTGGGGTACCTAAAGGAATTTCGAGCGCCCGGGGAAAATACTGGGAAACCCCAGAAACTGAAGAACAAATTAAAGAAGCTGAAACAGCCAAAGAGAAGGTGGTGCTGACAGAGAAAAAGAGTTAGCGAGAGAAGAGGCCGCATCGCTCAGAACAGGAGCTTCCCGAGGGAAAAGACCTAGAAGTCAAGGAGTTCGTCACACAAAGGACTCTACGACACCAAGAAAAGAGGCAGACCCAGGGAAGGAACTTTAGAAAGAAGCAGGAGTACCCGGAGAAGTCGGGTAATCCAGACATGAAACCCTGTTCCTAGGGCAGCTGTCATGACACAGGACCATTGCAACACTCAGACATGAAGATGGAAGACCTTGGGAGAAATTAGGATTACCCTGGGTGAAAGTTCGGAGTGCCCTGAGGAGAAGAGTAGACAGGCACATTTAGAGGCACTGAGAGGAAGTTGGAATACGCTAAGAAGACACACTTTAAAAGCAATGGACGTTTACGTACCCAGACAAGAAACTAGAGTGCCCGGAGAAAATGTCAACGTGAGCTGAGATAGTTTTGAGAAAAGCCGAGTGTCCAGAGAACCTGCACAGGAATGGTGGGTACCCTGAGAAGAAGTCGGAATACTGAGAGAAAAAGCAAAAGTGCCCACAGCTGGGACACCCAGAAAGAAGACCTCTGTCATGGTTGTCACATACGACATGTGAAACATCCCCTATCATTCATGGATCTTCTTCCAAGGGTTTCCAGCCTTGGTGAAAGGGAACACCAGCCTTTGCACCAATGGATGCCAAGGGAAGATAAAGTGGCTAGGAAGAAAAATGGTCATCTTCATTTCCATCAACTCAGAGAAAGCCGGAGTCTATTCAGATTAAATGCAAGGCCTCTCTTCAAACCTTTCGGGTAAAACAAACGTCAATTTTCTTCATCCTCATTTTCATTATCAGCTGTAAAGTATAACGTTTACTTGGATAAACGCAATCTGTATACAAAATGTATTCAACATCCCTTTTCTCTCTCTTTCATTTCTGTTGATAAAAGTATTACTTTGTTTTAAAGGTCTTTAATCTCCTAAACAATATTCTTTGAAAGATAAAGAAAACTCTTCTTTCTTTTAAAACAAGCAAATTTTTCCTTTTAATTTCTTGTTATTCTGTTCATTCATTTTACTTTGGTTACCTATCCCTGTCCTTTTGATGCAACAACCACTCCCCCTAGCTCACTGAATTTCAGCCAATAGCTTCGCCTTGACCTTCGTCTTCCCACGGACCCAAAATTACAGGTTTCCGTAGGTGGCTTCCGGTTCCGCCGGCGCCGTCATCTGGTGCTGGTTGGCAGGGGGAGAAGCCATGACGTCGTTGTGTTCTGGTACAGAGGGTCGTCTTGCTGACGATTCAGCAGGCCCCCGGCCTCACGCTGCAGGGCGGTGTGCACCTCGTAGTGGTGCACCTCCTCCGCTCTCTTCGCCATGTCCACACGGTCGTAGTTGGCGGCAGGGTTGACCTCGGCGGCGTCGGCGCCGACGTGGTTGACCTGCATGTTCTGGTACACCTCGGAAGTGCCGGGGGTCGGGGGGATGTCTTCGGGGTCCACGGCGGCCATCTCCGCCATGGTGGGGAAGTCCTCTGAGAGAACACGCCAATCGTGAGGGATTTTTCAGGCAAGAGGTGGGAGGTTTCAGAATTGCGTATGGGAATCCGGGGGGGGGGGGGGGGGGAAGGGGGGACGAGAGAGAGAGAGAGAGGGAGAGAGAGACAGACAGACAGACAGAGATAGACAGAGGGACTGACAGACAGACAGAGATAGACAGAGGGAGAGAGACAGAGACAGAAGAAGCGAGCATACGAGGGAGAGAGAGAGAGGGAGAGGAGAGAGAGAGAGAGAGAGAGAGAGAGAGAGGAGAGAGAGAGAGAGAGAGAGAAGAGAGAGAGGGTGGGTGATAGGAGAGGCAGTGAAACAGACGCTGTCATCAAGTGGCAGTATATATTATTTCCTTGAAACTGACTCAACTTTGAAATCACACAATGAAGTAGCAGTATACATTATTTGCTTGAAAGTGACTCAAATTTGAAATCATACAATGAAGTAGAAGTTTACATCATTTGCTTGAAACTGACTCAATTTGAAATCCCACAATAACCAACATTTCCAAAGGAATTTAATAGTAATGCCTGAATATTGGAGGTTCTCTGTTCCAGATGCCATAAAGCTACACACAGGCATTAGCAAAAAGAACTTGCTGTCACCCGCGTGGTCGTTGTCAACATGATTTTATTGCAATCATCATTGGGAAAGGGTGTAATCTGAACCCCACCTCAAGCATCCAATCTCGTATTTCACTAATTTTAGCCCAGAATAAAACACAGTAAACTGTGTTTGAAAAGCAAATACTTTAATAAACTTTACTTCCCAAAGAATTAAGTCTTCTAACATAACCAGATTTGGTGTGATCACTGTTAGAAGAGAATTTATGAAAGATTCGAACCGACTAAGAATGTAAATTTGCACCTACACCGCAGGTGATTTGAACATGATATGTAGGGATGTAAATGGATCATACAAACGATTCAGACTGTGAAAACTTTAAAGCAAAGTTTGCAGCATATAAGGCAATTAACCACTGAATGTATATTCATTGTACACACTGCAAACGTACCAAAAGTATGTCAAACAAAAGTTGAATTTTGTAACATTCAAGCACTGCAAGTTTAATTAAACCATATGTGTCCATGTTCTGGCTTTTAAAAAATATGAATTAGATTTACTTCCCATAAACTTGCAACACTTGTAATTGTCATTAAAATGCCAGTATGAAGAAACGAAAGACTGGAAGTTTACTCTGTGAATCAGCTAACCGTGTACATTCCATTTTGTGACGGTACCAACGAAAAGGGAGCCATTCTAGCGCATGGAACGTATTTGGCAGCGACGCTTCGGACCACTAAACCAAAGAAATTAAAATTTCCTGAGTATCCCGAATATTCCATAGATCCAAGGAATCGTCAGCTTCTAAGTGCCACCCCCCCCCCCTGCCCTTCCCCTGTCTTTTCCTCTACACCACTGCCACTGCCACCACCATATCCATTTTAAAAATATATAGACAACACACAGTCTCACCAAATAGTTTTTCTCCTACCCATGTTTCACAAAATAACAGCGCTTTGTTTAACCTTCATTTTAAACGTGTACCAAATTGTCACGGTCAAAAATAAACACAAACAAAGTCGTGGTCCGTCGCCAGCCGAGTTGGTTGGACATAAGCCCTAACTCAAATATTCTGGGCGCCACGAAGACGGCTCCATGCGTCTCATCCAGCCAATTAAGCACAGCGAGGAGACAGCAGACAGTCTGAGTAGCTGACCGACAGGTCTCGATGTCTGGTCAACCGACGTCTCGCGCCTACCCAGACTCATCTAGCCAATTTACGAACAATGCCCACCATTAGGTCGACGACACCGGAAAGGGAGAGGGAAAGGTAGTAGGTGGTGGGGTGAAATCAAGCTAATCAATTAAATGACCAATTGACCACCACAGAGAGTAAGGCGTGTAGGCGTGACTGTCATGATTTGAATATCCAATGGAATTAGAGGGAGATAACTTCGGGTACGAGGCGGTAAAAATACTAACCAATGGTACTCGCCCTTGGACAGATGAGTTTCAAGATAAGATAGGGATGCGGGAGTGGAGAAGCAGAACGAGGGGGAGAACGAACAGAGAGACAGAGAGAGGAAGAGGTTCTAGGTCTGCTGCAGAGAGAAGCAGAGAGATGAAGGGAGGAGAGAAGAGAACCAAGTTGAGAGATTAGCATGAGATAGTCTGCAGAGGAAGGACTCAGGAGAGATGTGGAGAGAGAGAGTTGCTAACTAATGAAGAGGAAAAGAAAGAAAAAAAAAAGAAAAGAAAAGCAACCATGTCCATTTGATAGAGCAGACTAGAAGAGAGAGAGAGAGTGCAATGCGTTAATGCAGGAAGGAAGAAAGGAGAACAGATCGATGTTGATAGTCACTGTTCCATCTTAACCGGGGTTCGACCTCATACCTGGCAGCGTCACTTCGTCAAGCAGAACCACAGACCAACGCCAGTGCCAGCAGTCTAACCTGACCAGGCGCCAGCAGACCAAGACCAGTGCCAGCAGTTGTGTCGTGCTTGTGAAAGTGACAGTGAAAAGAAAAAAAAAAGAAAAGAAAAGACAGTGATTCGTGAATAGTTAAGATCACCTGGCCAGGTAAAGTAGAAATCTGTTTATACCCGGTTAGTTATGATGATTTAGATAAATGATTTGTGAAGTTCAAGGAAAGAGAGAATGTTTTATTTTGTTTGATTCCATATGCATTGATGTTTCTTTCTATGATCATGTGTAGTAAAGTTATAGACTTTACTAGTGGTTTGATGTGACGAATGCATGATATATGAATGAGATTGTAAGCAAGCTGTGAGTGTGTTGGGCTGTGCGCTAGCCCTTTTTCCTCCACTGACATCACCCGAGGTTGACAATTTTTTTGGCGAGCCTGCCAGGATATTCTGGCCCATTTATTATAATTGTTCAACTTCTCAGAGAGGAAGCTGGGTGGGATTCAAGTATTGTAATCCTAAGACAAGGGTTGTCTTTTCTGTATGTTCCCAAGATAGTTAAATACTAGGCTTGGCATTGCTTCCAAGATAGTTAATACTAGGCTTGGCATTTCAGCCCCAGAAATACTTATTTCGCACAGATTGCCTATAATTCGCTCTCATAGTTGGGTCAGGGGGCTGGGCGTCTTATAAAAACTAATTACGTTGTCCCAAGCTAATATTATCATTCATAGGATTGTGCTAAATTTCGTCACTCGTGTCGGTAACCACCAGTTTGGCTGGGCGTAGTAAAAAATCTTGTTCAAAAAAAAAAAAGAGGAAGAGAAAACAATGGCGGAAGAAAGAACACCCCTATTGAACAACTTGTGAGCGTCGCTCGTGATCTAGGTTACCAGGAGATGAGTTTTCGTGCATTCGTTGAAAACCAACAAAAGATGGAAAGAGATGAACGCGCGGAAAGACGACGTGTCGCGGTAGAAAAGGAAGAAACAGAAAGGTTAAGGATTCAGGCTAATCAGGAAGCGCAGGGAAAAAGAAAAAAATAAGGGAAACGCAGGAGACAGAAAGAATGAAGCAGGAAACGGAAAGATTAAAGGTTCAATTAGAGTTAGAGAAAGTGAAATACAAAGGGAGACCAGAGGATGGGAGTTCAGTTTCCAGTGACTCTGTGCGCAGCTATGCCCCCGACCCAAGTTTTCCAAATTCTCGGAAGGAACCGAAATTTGATTGATGCATACATCAGTCGTTTCGAAACGTTTGCGACCAAATCAGGGTTGGCCTCCAGAAGAGTGGGCAGTCATTTTGTCGGCGTTACTGACGGGTAGGCATTACAAATTTTCACTGCGTTACCAGCAGAAAAAACAGTCTGATTTCGGGCGCTATGAAGGAATCGTTTATGAAAGGATTTTTACCTCACAGAGGAGGGGTTCAGGAAGAAATTTCGATCAGCTAGATTACAAGCAGGGGAAACGTACACCAGTTTGGTGCACGTCTAGATCACTATTTTGAGAAGTGGTTAGAGCTGAGTGGTACGAAAAAGGAGTTCGCTGAATTGAAAGAGCTAGTTATGAAGGAACAGATTTTTGGGCAGGTTGCGGCCCTGAGTTAACCATACATTTGAAAGAGAGACAGCCAGAGACAGCAGGGGAGTTGTTGAAGTTCGCAGAGGGGTATTTGAGAGGCACGTCTGGGCACTAAGGGGCAGGAGAAACAGGTGCTAGGCACAGGTGAGAAGAGTGCAAGGAGACCAGGGGAGTTTTCTGCAAAGTCTGCAAACCCAGTGGTGGGGCAGAAGGAAGGGCAAAGGGACATTAGGTGTTTCATTTGTCACAAGAAGGGACACGTGGCGAGGGATTGTTGCATGAGGTTCCAGAAGGCAGCAGCCTTGCAAGAGGTGGATAAGGGTCGTCAAGGGAAACGACCTGCAGTGGAACCAAAAGGGATTCAGTCTGAAGAGGGTGGAGTGCAGCCTATGGCTAGCACTGGACAGCAGTCAGTGTCAGGGATGGAGGGCACTAGGCTGAGTGGTTCGTTACCAGTGGAAGAAGGGTGGATTGGCCAGCAGAGGGTGAAAGTGTTACGAGACACTGGTTGTTCATGTGGTGTAGTTAGAACAACGCTGGTCGAGAAAGGGGATTTGACAGGGCAAATCCAGACCTGTACTCTAATCGATGGCACTGTGAGGGAGTTTCCAGTTGCTAAGATAGAAGTACGTACCCCTTACTTCTCAGGCGAGTTGTCTGCGTTGGTGATGGAGAAACCCCTTCATGATTTGATCATTGGAAATATTCCAGGGGCAAGGGATCCAGGGGATCCTGAGTTGTTGACTGCTACAGGGGCAGCAGTTCAAACACGGAGCAAGAAGGAGGAAAAGGTTGATAAACCGTTAGTCGTTCCAGCAAGGAAGTCAGGCATAGATGTGTCGCCTGATGAGTTTAGGGCAGCGCAGGAACAAGACCCTTCGCTCGTGAAGTCTTGGGAGTTGGCAGAGGTGGAGAGAAACAGGTGGTTAGAGGAGGTGAGACAGAATTTCTTGTGAAAGGCGGGCTGTTTGTACCGAGTGTTCACCAAGGGGAAGACAGGTAAGGTGACCACTCAGTTAGAGGTACCAGCAGGTTATCGTGACACTGTCATGTCAGTGGGTCACGAGTCGCTCATGGCGGGTCATCTCGGCACCAGCAAAACAGCTGACCGAATCTTTGATGATTTTCATTGGCCAGGAGCAATGGCAGACATCAAGCGTTTCTGCATGTCATGTGACGTATGTCAAAGGTCAGCCACAAGAGGGGTGAAGAGGAAGGCACCTCTTAAACATCCCCCTTTAATTGACACACCGTTCAGGAGAGTGGCTGTTGATCTGATTGGCCCAATCTCGCCCTGTTCCAAAGGTGGGCACAGGTATGAGACATGTAAGGTTGCAAGGAAGGTTTGCAGGAGGCTAGGTCGGTCAGAAGAAGCAATATGACAGGAAGGTGAGGAAGCAATCCCTCAAGGTGGGAGATCAAGTCTGGTACTGCTTCCCACGGTCACAACAAGCTGCTGATGCATTGGAAAGGACCATTCACCATCACTGAAAAGGTCGGTCGGGATTACCGAATTGATGTGAATGGGAAACCAAAACTTTTCCATGCGAATTTTTTCCGCAAATATATTCAGCGTGAGACTCAGCACATAGGCGCAGCAGCAATCATTGATGAGGTGAAAGAGACCCAGCAGAAGAAGGGGAGATTTTGTTGCCCGAGTTTCCAGGAGAAGAGTCATACAGGGATGTGTCACTGTATGAAGGGCTAGACAGGAGGAGACAGGAGGAAGTTAGGGGGCTCCTAGAACAGTATAGAGCGTCCCTGACTGATAAACAGGCAGGACAACTCTAGAGACATGTACGGTGGAGTTAAACATCGCAAAAACCCGTACATGTGAAAGCCTACCCGATCCCATATGCACCAAGCAAGTGATCGAGGAGGAGGTAGAAAAGATGTTGGACCTTGGGGTGATTGAACCGTCCAAATCATCGTATAGTGCACCCGTCGTCTTAGTGAGGAAAAAGTCAGATGAGCATCGATTCTGTGTTGACTATAGACGTCTGAACAGTGTCACCAAGGTCGATGCAGAGGTCATACCGAACATGGAAGACCTGTTCGCTCAGATCGCCACAAGCAAGAGCCAGTATTTCACCAGGATAGATCTGAGCAAGGGTTACTGGCAAATAGCCCTGAGTGAGGACTCAAGGAAGTCACAGCATTCTCCACTCCTATGGGGCTATACAGTGGCGAGTACTTCCTTTTGGGATGGTCAACGCACCTGCAGTCTTCTCTCGGATGATGAGGAAGTTATTGACGGGATTGGAAGGCGTTGTGAATTTCATGGATGACATTCTGATAGCATCCGAGACATGGGAGGAGCATATGAGGCAGCTAGGAGCAGTTTTAGAGAGGCTGAGACAAGCCAATCTCACAGCCAGACCAACAAAGTGCCAGGTTGGTTTTCCAAGCCTGGAGTTCCTAGGTTTGTTGTCGGAGGCGACACAAAGCAGCCGGAAAGAGGAAAGGTGGAGAAGATGATGAATTCAGAGAGACCAAAGACCAAAACAGAAGTCAGGAGTCTGCTAGGTTTTATTGGTTTCTATAGGGAGTTTGTTCCAAATTTCGCAGCAATCACGAGTCCTCTCAGTGATTTGGTCAAGGCAGGGAAACCGGCAGTGGTCGAGTGGTCAGACGCTGCAGAGCAAGCACTGCAGACGGTGTTGGAAAGACTAGGTTCCCGTCCCATCCTGAAGCTACCAGATATGTCCAAACCATTTTTGTTGCGGACAGATGCATCAGGCGGTGGGATAGGTGCAGTATTGTTGCAGGAGCATGAAGGGGTCGAGTTTCCTGTGAGGTATGCTAGCAGGAAGTTGACAAAGTGTGAAGAAGGGTACGCAACGGTGGAGAAGGAGTGTTTAGCTGTCGTGTGGCCGTGCAGAAATTCCACAAATACTTGTATGGGAAAGAATTCGTGATAGAGACTGATCATCAACCACTCAAATTCCTGCAGGAGGCGCAGCTGAAAAACAGCAGAGTTCTGCGTTGGCAATGGCATTGCAGCCCTACAGGTATCGAGTGCAGTACATTCCCGGTCGACAGAATGTCGGAGCTGACTATTTAAGCCGTGTAGTCTAGCAAGCTGCAACTCAGAGGAAGTCAGTCATATCCGGGTGCTTTGTTGATAATATGTGTTGATTACAGTTATGCTGATTGGATATGGGTTCATTCCCAGTTGGCTATGGTTCATATTTTTGTGTGAGATTTGTTCATGTAAATGTAGTTATGCTTGGAGCATACAGTCGCTTGGGTAGTGATGCATTATTTGCAATAAGTGAGGATGGAGATTCCTCAGTGAAGTGTCATGGATCGTGATCATATTATATTGTGCTTTTCATAAGAATTGTGAAGAGAAGATATGGCAAATCCGCAGGTAGGGGATTGCATAGGTGCGCACAGAGGTTGTTATAAAATGAGTAGAAATAACGCAAGAGCGCACGTCAATGATAACTCATTGGAGTGGTATTCACTAATGAGATATTTTATAAGTTATAAACCGTTTGTTGTAAAGTATTTTTCAAACTTTGCACGTGTAGCTGTGTGTCAGCAAATTCGGTTGTTGTCTTTTTTTTTGTACCGTTGTTTTGAGACAATGCGGTGCATAGTCTCTTGCAAGGGGGAAATTGTCACGGTCAAAAATAAACACAAGCAAAGTCGTGGTCCGTCGCCAGCCGAGTTGGTTGGACATAAGCCCTAACTCAAATATTCTGGGCGCCACGAAGACGGCTCCATGCGTCTCATCCAGCCAATTAAGCACAGCGAGGAGACAGCAGACAGTCTGAGTAGCTGACCGACAGGTCTCGATGTCTGGTCAACCAACGTCTCGGCGCCTACCCAGACTCATCTAGCAATTACGAACAATGCCCACCATTAGGTCGACGACACCGGAAAGGGAGAGGGAGAAGGTAGTAGGTGGTGGGGGTGAAATCAAGCTAATCAATTAAATGACCAATTGACCACCACAGAGAGTAAGGCGTGTAGGCGTGACTGTCATGATTTGAATATCCAATGGAATTAGAGGGAGATAACTTCGGGTACGAGGCGGTAAAAATACTAACCAATGGTACTCGCCCTTGGACAGATGAGTTTCAAGATAAGATAGGGATGCGGGAGTGGAGAAGCAGAACGAGGGGAGAACGAACAGAGAGACAGAGAGAGGAAGAGGTTCTAGGTCTGCTGCAGAGAGAAGCAGAGAGATGAAGGGAGGAGAGAAGAGAACCAAGTTGAGAGATTAGCATGAGATAGTCTGCAGAGGAAGGACTCAGGAGAGATGTGGAGAGAGAGAGTTGCTAACTAATGAAGAGGAAAAGAAAGAAAAGAAAAAGAAAAGAAAAGCAACCATGTCCATTTGATAGAGCAGACTAGAAGAGAGAGAGAGAGTGCAATGCGTTAATGCAGGAAGGAAGAAAGGAGAACAGATCGATGTTGATAGTCACTGTTCCATCTTAACCGGGGTTCGACCTCATACCTGGCAGCGTCACTTCGTCAAGCAGAACCACAGACCAACGCCAGTGCCAGCAGTCTAACCTGACCAGGCGCCAGCAGACCAAGACCAGTGCCAGCAGTTGTGTCGTGCTTGTGAAAGTGACAGTGAAAAGAAAAAAAAAGAAAAGAAAAGACAGTGATTCGTGAATAGTTAAGATCACCTGGCCAGGTAAAGTAGAAATCTGTTTATACCCGGGTTAGTTAATGATGATTTAGATAAATGATTTTGTGAAGTTCAAGGAAAGAGAGAATGTTTTATTTTGTTTGATTCCATATGCATTGATGTTTCTTTCTATGATCATGTGTAGTAAAGTTATAGACTTTACTAGTGGTTTGATGTGACGAATGCATGATATATGAATGAGATTGTAAGCAAGCTGTGAGTGTGTTTGGGCTGTGCGCTAGTCCTTCCTCCACTGACATCACCCGAGGTTGACACAAAGGCAGAATGTCCGACCCGACCTGGCGGTAAGCCTTAACGAATCAGAGGAGGGAGTCGGTCTCATCTTACATTTCTCCAGCCATCTACATGTCCTGCGACCCGACCTGGCGGTAAGCCTTAACGAATCAGAGGAGGGAGTCGGTCTCATCTTACATTTCTCCAGCCGTCTACATGTCTTGCGACCCGAACTGGCGGTAAAGCTGCTGACACACGAGCCTTTCGTCCGTACAGTTGAGACGGAACGTTTTGAACCTGTGCGGTCCGACCAGTCAGTGTCGAACAGACGTAGTGCTTCACGATAGTTTTAAAACCTTCGAGTTTGATCCCACATGCCGCTTCAAAGGACTGTACAATTGAATACGAAGCTTTTTCTCGAATATTTAGATTCTTATAATTTTATGAGTTGACATTCCAAAGCACATCATAGCCTTGGTACGATTCAATCAAATGTTTGGTCTCCGAATCGGACAGTCTGACTGCCTTGCTGGACGACGCCATTTTTCCTTTGTCATGGGTGTTGGCTCAGTTGGCTCAAAGCCTTAACAAATCAGAGGAGGGAGTCGGTCTCATCTTTCATTTCTCCAGCTGTCTACATGTCCTGCGACCCGACCTGGCGGTAAGCCTTAACGAATCAGAGGAGGGAGTCGGTCTCATCTTAATTTCTCAAGCCGTCTACATGGCCTGCGACCCGACCTGGCGGTAAGCCTTAACGAATCA
>CM031615.1:77350530-77375530 GCA_018398815.1 Conus ventricosus
TCAGACATGCTAAGCTGCTTCAACATTACAGTCCACAAAACTGTTACTTTCTGTTCACATCAAATCGCAATGGCGCCGATTCTTTCAAATCGAAAAAGGAGTTATTACAGGTTTGAACGGAATAAGATTTAAGGAAGTGAAACAATCATTCATTTTATAGTTGTACTGACTGTGAAATAATCGATTATGTCCCTTGCTTACAGAGAGAGCATGTGTGCTACGGATGGCATGAGGAGGAGTGGGATAGGGTTGGGGCGAGGAGGCGAAGGGAATACGGAGGAAGATAATTTGCTAAAACAACGAGTTTCCAGAATCTGATCAGACGGGCAATTACTACAGCAATTCGTTAGCCACCCGTTTGTTCTGTGAAAAAAAAAATCAATACGTTACCTTTTGCCCCTTTAGGGGTGTGGAGGCTACCATCGAAACAGAGTTGATTGATTGACAAAAAAGGTAAAGTAGGTAAAGGTATAGAACAAATATCGAACAATTGCACCGTTGTTAGCTGAAGACCTACTGAAATAGCCACTTCGGGAACTTTTAAATAAGACTCAAGTGTTTAGGCCGTTCCTTTTTGTGTGTTTTGTTTTTTGTTTTTGTTTTTATAATTAGCATATCTTCAGGTGCAATTTTCTCAATCTGAAACGAATGACATTAAGAAAATGTTGACAATGAACATGATATTTTGGTGGGTATTTCGAATTAACATGTGAAGGATATCCGGAATGATATGAAATTCATCGCCAATATTTCCCTTAGTGGCCTACATCCTCTGTTATCAATTTGCTTGCAATACCAACCCGTTTCCGGAGCGAACATGATAAATGACTGTCAGACCGTTTGATTGACAGATTGTCTGGTTGATGGACTGAAATCTCTGTTTAATAGAATGACAATGTTTAAATAGTTAAACTGTCTTTTGAACACACACACACACACACACACACACACACACACACAGAGGCGCGTGCTCGATAGGCTCAAACTTTCTCACACCGTCTTTTTGCCTGTCTGGTGTGACTCGACTTTCTGTCAAAACACAAAGAAAACGGTGGAGAAGAAAGTGAGCACGATGTTGTGATGAGCTTTTTTGACGAGGGATACACGTGTCTCCACACTCACCTTTGGACTGTGCCATAGGCATGGGTTTGAATCTGGAACCGCGACACTTCACCAACCTGACACAAAAGAAACAACATATTCAAAACTAAAGACCAAAACAAGCAAAGAAACTGAGGTTCTTTACACACTGTGCTCGACAAAGCGACAGGTTCCCCATTGTAAGAACCTTAATTTCATGAAATTTCATGCTGGACAAAGCGACAGGTTCCCCATTGTAAGAACCTTAATTTCATGATATTTCATGCTGGACAAAGCGACAGGTTCCCCATTGTCAGAACCCTAATTTCATGATATTTCATGCTGGACAAAGCGACAGGTTCCCCATTGTCAGAACCTTAATTTCATGATATTTCATGCTGGACAAAGCGACAGGTTCCCCATTGTCAGAACCTAATTTCATGATATTTCATGCTGGACAAAGCGCAACAGGTTCCCCATTGTCAGAACCTTAATTTCATGATACTTCATGCTGGACAAAGCGACATGTTCCCCATTGTCAGAACCTTATTTCATGAAATTTCATGCTCTGCGTTGGGACATCCTGAATCCACTTGGCACATGACAGTGTTTTTCGCCGCGTGTTCCTTAACAGGGAAAGAATGGGAGGGAAGACGTATTAGTGACAGTTTCTCTACGTGTCGGTTACTGGAAGCAAGGTAAGGTAAGGTAACGTTGCTTGCAGCCCAGCCGACTGGAATGCAACACAATACAATGCAGTTGGACCTTACGCCCGTTGGGTCCACAGCTATAATCCAATTAGTCCGACTACGACCCTCTCCTGTTGTAGTATCATCCTACGCATTACAGTCCGACTACGACCTCCCCTGTTGTAGTACCATCCTACGCATTACAGTCCGACTACGACCCTCTCCTGTTGTAGTACCATCCCATGCCTTACAGCCAGTGGAAGAGAAGGCAGAACAATAGCAGACAGCACAATGAAAGAGAGCGCAGTGCCGGACAGCACAGCACAGCGCAGGGCCACACCACACCGTTGTCTTACCACACAGAGAAGACGATGGCGACGGCGATCAAGAAAGCAGCCGCCACAACGGCTCCCACCACGGGACCCACCAGACTGGGTTTTCTCCCTGGAAACCACCACCACAACGACAACGACATCAACACTCCATTCCATCTGACCCCCCCCCCCCCCCCCCCCCCCCTCATCTACATCCTGGCTCACCGTGCTGTTCAGTTCTCTAGAGAACTTCCTCATGAATGTATGTATCTAATTATGTATGCATGTGTGTATGTATGTGTGTATGCATGCATGCATCCATGTTTACATGTATGTATGACTAAAGCACTGACAGACAATTGGAGCCAGCCGGAGAGAGAAAGGGCGTGGGGACAGAAAGAGAGAGAGAGAGAGAGAGAGAGAGAGAGAAGAGAGAGAGAGAGAGAGAGAGAGAGAGTGAGTGTGAAAGATCACTTTTATCGATGCGCCTGCAATCTGGACTACTGTGCATTGTTGTTGATTTGACAAGTTGATGCATTAAAGTAATTGATATGTATGTATGTGTACGTATGTATGTACGTATGTATGTATGTATGAATGTATGTACGTACATACGTATGTATGCATGTACGTATGCACGTATATATGTGTATATATATATATATATATAATATATATATATATATATGTATGTATGTATGTATGTATGCATGCATGTGCGTATGTATGTATGCATGTATTTATGTATGTATGAATTTATGTGTAGATAGACAAATGTATCTAAATCTCTAACTATCTATATCTATCGATCTATCTGTGTGTGTGTGTGTGGTGTGTGTGTGTGTGTGTGTGTGAGTGTGTGTGTGTGTGTGTGTGTGTGTGTGTGTGTGTGTGTGTGTGTGTGTGTGTTGTGTGTGTGAGTGTGTGTGTTGTTGTTGTTGTTGTTGTTGTTGTTGTTGTTGTTATTGTTAACCCAAATCTCAAGAGAAACTCACGCTGACACATCACTCCCTCGAAACCCTCCTCGCAGTCCTGTTGACACACCCCGTTGTCGTGGCGACACCGAGAGCCGTTCCCACAGGCTCCGCACTGGTGGGTGCAGTTATCACCGTACCAGCCAGGCGGACATTCTGTGACCACACACATTCAACCTTGGTGCACCACACTGCCGCGTGGAGGGACCGGTCTGTGACGTAATGCTACTTAGAGCATTGTTTGACCACAGAGATCGAGCCATTCTCGACACGGTAGAAACGACAAGCGAGCCAGGGACGCTCTATGTATTAGTTTAAAAGAATGATCTAGCAGCCTCTGATGACTTGAACTGACACACAATGCCACAAATTAGCAAAATCTTTAGCTTTTCTTTGGACAGATCGTAATCATTTGGTGACTTCTTCTTCTTCTTCGTTTCTCGGCTACAACTCATGACCTGTTCAATCAGTGTGATCTGAAGGTACCTATACTCAGTCTTCTGAGATGCTCGATGGCGGGAACACGTCCACCAACGCCATCATTAATTAGCTATTCTGATTAATTAACTCTTCTTAAAACACAGTTACATGAAATACAATAACATACGGCTCTTGTAAAGATCAATAATCACATAGTGATGTAATATTGTTAACGTCATCAACGATTCATTCGACTCCCACTTTTTGAATGTGGATAGTTTTGCAGTTACCATCTCTGATAGTGTGACCGTGGAAAGAGAATTTACCCGCTGAATATTACCAAAAAAAAAGTCAACATCACTGGATGATTCCGAGCCGTTTTTATTACGTTGTTGCAAAAGTGAACCCTCATCATCATCATGCGCGCTGGTGACCAACTCATTTTTGAGTGAACCAGCTTTTATGGAAGAAGAAGAAGAAGTGAACACTGCAATAGGATCCTATGAACCACAGAGCTGCTTAAATTCGTTATTGTCTTCATCATCGCCTTCATCATCATCATTATCACCACCACCGCCGCCATCATCACAAACATCAAGAATTGTTTCTTTGTCTCTCCCGCGTGCCATCGCACACGTCCAGCCAGCGACAGTTCCTAAAAACTTGCTGATGTCGCCCAGTTCACGTGCCATCGCACACGTCCAGCCAGCGACAGTTCCTAAAAACTTGCTGATGTCGCCCAGTTCACGTGCCATCGCACACGTCCAGCCAGCGACAGTTCCTAAAAACTTGCTGATGTCGCCCAGTTCACGTGCCATCACACACGTCCAGCCAGCGACAGTTCCTAAAAACTTGCTGATGTCGCCGAGTTCACGTGCCATCACACACGTCCAGCCAGCGACAGTTCCTAAAAACTTGCTGATGTCGCCGAGTTCACGTGCCATCGCACACGTCCAGCCAGCGACAGTTCCTAAAAACTTGCTGATGTCGCCCAGTTCACGTGCCATCACACACGTCCAGCCAGCGACAGTTCCTAAAAACTTGCTGATGTCGCCCAGTTCACGTGCCATCACACACGTCCAGCAGCGACAGTTCCTAAAAACTTGCTGATGTCGCCCAGTTCACGTGCCATCGCACACGTCCAGCCAGCGACAGTTCCTAAAAACTTGCCGATGTCGCCCAGTTCAAAGCGAATTCAGCTGATTTTAGCGGAGTTAATGAGGACAACAAAACCGAGATCACGTCTAGAGTGGGCATGAAAGGCGACAGAATTTGAGACCTGTCCTCTACAATCATCAACGGAGTGGATGACGACGATGCTATGGAGTTCTGCTCTGGTCAGAGACTTTATCACAAGGCTGCAATCTACATAATGTATCCTTTGTAACAGATCCCGGCCTAGACCAGGTCCAGGGTGCCCAGACACCAGCAGTGCTGGACAGGAGCTTTGAGCCACACTCTCAGAGGCTTCACCATCATGTGGATTGAACTCAACTGCATCCTGTCCGCCTCCCAACTTGAGCCACAGCTCACTAATCTCTGGGTAAAAGCTGTTTCGGGGCCGAATAATTCCACATAAGAATGTCTCTAATGAGAATCAAACTCACGGCCTCCAAAGCCGGCGAGTCCGCCAGTTAACCGCCTCACCACGGAGGCCGGTAACATCAAAACAGTAAGTGAACCCATCCAGCTGCAATGTGATCCAGCGGGTGATGCATTCGCCTCGGAAACGAGAGATTACCAGGTCCATGGTTCGAGTGTCGTCCAGGGTGAGCTTATCGCCCCTTTCTACTTGACTCTAAGCGTTGGGCTGGGAGCCAGTCTCTCGGCTGAGACTGTAAACCGAGGTTCCGCGCGCACCGTGCACTATGCGCATACATAGTACTCAATGCAGTATTGTTCACCGCCATCTTTCTGATCTGAAAAATTGTAACGGACCATTTCTTTGACACTGTTAGGCCTACGTACCTTAATCATCATCATCACTTCAAGGCTTCTGACGAACACAATACCTCATAGTTAAGAGGTGCCTCCCCTCCCTCCCGCCTATCAACCAACTTATCTATTCCACCCACTCCCACAAATATATTCTCTACTCTCTTCTATCAACCAACTTATCTATTCCACCCACTCCCACAAATATATTCTCTACTCTCTTCCTCTCTCTCTCTTTCTTTCTCTCTCTCTCTCACTCCCTCACACACACACACACACACACACACACACACACACACCTCACACTCACACACACACACTCACACACACACACACACACACACACACACACACTCACACACACACACACACACACACACACACACACACACACACGTACTTTGATCGCATTTACTGGACATCCATCCAGGCTGGCAAAACGCGGACAGACAGAGGCCAGTGTCACGACGACAGCGACCCTCTCCTCCGCAGGCACCGCAATCCAGACTGCACGTGATGCCAAATTTCCCTGGAATACATCCTGCACACACACACACACACACACACACACACACACACACACACACACACACACACACACACAACACAACACACACACACACACACACACACACACACACACACACACAAGCACACAAACACAGCGTTTATGAAACAGGTCATGGGGCATCGTGCACAGTGCTACTAAAACAGATCAAAAGGCTGAAGTGTTTGATGATGACACATTATCAGTGTTGCATTGGGTCCTTTCCCTTCGTAGCTACATGTAGTATGTAAGCACCATTCAAGTCATGTTGTTAACAGCCCCGCCACCACAGAAGCCACCAGAATCAATGCAGCAAACAACAATTTTAAAAAACACGTGTAGAAAGAAAAGTTGGCACACCAGAATTGAAATGCACGCGACAGATACTTCTGAGGAAAAAAGTGGGAAGACTTGGAGAGAGGCAGAAAGATGGGCTGGGTGGGTGGGGGTGGAAGACTTGGAGAGAGGCAGAAAGATGGCTGGGTGGGGGGGGGGTGGGAAGACTTGGAGAGAGGCAGAAAGATGGGCTGGGTGGGGTGGGGGTGGGAAGACTTGGAGAGAGGCAGAAAGGTGGGCTGGGGTGGGTGGGGGGTGGGAAGACTTGGAGAGAGGCAGAAGATGGCTGGGTGGGGTGGGGGGTGGGAAGACTTGGAGAGAGCAGAAAGATGGGCTGGGGTGGGGGTGGGGGTGGGAAGATTTGAGAGAGGCAGAAAGATGGGCTGGGTGGGGGTGGGGGTGGAAGACTTGGAGAGAGGCAGAAAGATGGCTGGGGTGGGGGTGGGGGGTGGGAAGACTTGGAGAGAGGCAGAAAGACGGGCTGAGGTGGAGGTGGGGGGTGGGAAGACTTGGAGAGAGCAGAAAGATGGGCTGGGGTGGGTGGGGGGTGGGAAGACTTGGAGAGAGGCAGAAAGATGGCTGGGGTGGGGTGGGGGTGGGAAGACTTGGAGAGAGGCAGAAAGATGGCTGGGGTGGGGTGTGGGGGGGAAGACTTGGAGAGAGGCAGAAAGATGGCTGGGGTGGGGTGGGGGTGGAAGACTTGGAGAGAGCAGAAAGATGGGCTGGGGTGGGGTGGGGGTGGGAAGACTTGGAGAGAGGCAGAAAGATGGGCTGGGGTGGGGTGGGGGTGGGAAGACTTGGAGAGAGGCAGAAAGATGGGCTGGGTGGGGTGGGGGTGGGAAGACTTGGAGAGAGCAGAAAGATGGGCTGGGGTGGGGTGTGGGGTGGAAGACTTGGAGAGAGGCAGAAAGATGGGCTGGGTGGGGTGGGGGGTGGGAAGACTTGGAGAGAGGCAGAAAGATGGGCTGGGTGGGGTGGGGGTGGGAAGACTTGGAGAGAGGCAGAAAGATGGCTGGGTGGGGTGGGGTGTGGGAAGACTTGGAGAGAGGCAGAAAGATGGCTGGGTGGGGTGTGGGTGGAAGACTTGGAGAGAGGCAGAAAGATGGCTGGGTGGGGTGGGGGATGGGAAGACTTGGAGAGAGGCAGAAAGATGGCTGGGGTGGGTGGGGGTGGGAAGACTTGGAGAGAGGTAGAAAGATGGGCTGGGTGGGGGTGGGGGTGGGAAGACTTGGAGAGAGGCAGAAAGATGGCTGGGGTGGGGTGGGTGGTGGGAAGACTTGAGAGAGGCAGAAAGATGGGCTGGGTGGGGTGGGGGATGGGAAGACTTGGAGAGAGCAGAAAGATGGGCTGGGGTGGGGTGGGGTGGAAGACTGGAGAGAGGTAGAAAGATGGGCTGGGTGGGGTGGGGTGGAAGACTTGAGAGAGGCAGAAAGATGGGCTGGGGTGGGGGTGGGGGTGGGAAGACTTGGAGAGAGGCAGAAAGATGGCTGGGGTGGGGTGGGGGTGGAAGACTTGGAGAGAGGCAGAAAGAGGGGCTGGGGTGGGGGTGGGGGGTGGGAAGACTTGGAGAGAGGCAGAAAGAGGGGCTGGGGTGGGGGTGGGGTAGGAAGACTTGGAAAGAGGCAGAAAGATGGCTGGGGTGGGGTGGGGGGTGGGAAGACTTGGAGAGAGGCAGAAAGATGGGCTGGGTGGGGGTGGGGTGGGAAGACTTGGAGAGAGGCAGAAAGATGGGCTGGGGTGGGGGTGGGGGTGGGAAGACTTGGAGAGAGGCAGAAAGATGGGCTGGGGTGGGGTGGGGGTGGGAAGACTTGAGAGAGGCAAAAGATGGGCTGGGGTGGGGTGGGGGGTGGGAAGACTTGGAGAGAGGCAGAAAGATGGGCTGGGTGGGGGTGGGGGTGGGAAGACTTGGAGAGAGGCAGAAAGATGGCTGGGGTGGGTGGGGGGGGGGAAGACTTGGAGAGAGGCAGAAAGATGGGCTGGGTGGGGTGGGGGGTGGGAAGACTTGGAGAGAGCAGAAAGATGGGCTGGGGTGGGGTGGGGGTGGGAAGACTTGGAGAGAGGCAGAAAGAGGGGCTGGGGTGGTGGTGGGTGGAAGACTTGGAGAGAGGCAGAAAGGGGGCTGGGTGGGGTGGGGGTGGGAAGACTTGGAGAGAGGCAGAAGATGGGCTGGGTGGGGGTGGGGGTGGGAAGACTTGGAGAGAGGCAGAAAGATGGGCTGGGGTGGGGTGGGGGTGGGAAGATTTGGGAGAGAGGCAGAAAGATGGGCTGGGGTGGGGGTGGGGGTGGAAAGACTTGGAGAGAGGCAGAAAGATGGGCTGGGTGGGGGTGGGGGGTGGGAAAGACTTGGAGAGAGGCAGAAAGACTGGCTGAGGTGGAGGTGGGGGTGGGAAGACTTGGAGAGAGGCAGAAAGATGGGCTGGGTGGGTGGGGGGTGGGAAGACTTGGAGAGAGGCAGAAAGATGGGCTGGGGTGGGGGTGGGGGTGGGAAGACTTGGAGAGAGGCAGAAAGATGGGCTGGGGTGGGGTGGGGGGGTGGGAAGACTTGGAGAGAGGCAGAAAGAGGGCTGGGTGGGGTGGGGTGGAAGACTTGGAGAGAGGCAGAAAGATGGGCTGTGGTGGGGTGGGGTGGGAAGACTTGAGAGAGGCAGAAAGATGGGCTGGGGTGGGTGGGGGTGGAAGACTTGGAGAGAGGCAGAAAGATGGCTGGGTGGGTGGGGGGTGGAAGACTTGGAGAGAGGCAGAAAGAAGGGCTGGGGTGGGTGGGGTGGGAAGACTTGGAGAGAGGCAGAAAGATGGGCTGGGTGGGGTGGGGGTGGAAGACTTGGAGAGAGGCAGAAAGATGGGCTGGGGTGGGGTGGGGGTGGGAAGACTTGGAGAGAGGCAGAAAGATGGGCTGGGGTGGGGTGGGGTGGAAGACTTGGAGAGAGGCAGAAAGATGGGCTGGGGGGTGGGTGGTGGGAAGACTTGGAGAGAGGCAGAAAGATGGGCTGGGGTGGGGTGGGGGATGGAAGACTTGGAGAGAGGCAGAAAGATGGGCTGGGGTGGTGGGGGGGTGGGAAGACTTGAAGAGAGGTAGAAAGATGGGCTGGGGTGGGGTGGGGTGGAAGACTTGGAGAGAGGCAGAAAGATGGGCTGGGGTGGGGTGGGTGGTGGGAAGACTTGGAGAGAGCAGAAAGATGGGCTGGGGTGGGTGGGGGATGGAAGACTTGGAGAGAGGCAGAAAGATGGGCTGGGTGGGGTGGGGTGGGAAGACTTGGAGAGAGGTAGAAAGATGGGCTGGGGTGGGGGTGGGGGTGGGAAGACTTGGAGAGAGGCAGAAAGATGGGCTGGGGTGGGGGTGGGGGTGGGAAGACTTGGAGAGAGGCAGAAAGATGGGCTGGGTGGGGTGGGGTGGGAAGACTTGGAGAGAGGCAGAAAGATGGCTGGGTGGGTGGTGGGGGGTGGGAAGACTTGGAGAGAGGCAGAAAGACGGGCTGGGGTGGGGTGGGGGGTAGGAAGACTTGGAAAGAGGCAGAAAGAATGGGCTGGGTGGGGGTGGGGTGGGGAAGACTTGGAGAGAGGCAGAAAGATGGGCTGGGGTGGGGGGTGGGGTGGAAGACTTGAGAGAGGCAGAAAGATGGGCTGGGGTGGGGTGGGGGGTGGAAGACTTGGAGAGAGGCAGAAAGATGGGCTGGGGTGGGGTGGGGGTGGGAAGACTTGGAGAGAGGCAGAAAGATGGGCTGGGTGGGGGTGGGGGTGGGAAGACTTGAGAGAGGCAGAAAGATGGGCTGGGTGGGGGTGGAAGACTTGGAGAGAGGCAGAAAGATGGGCCGGGGGGGTGGTGGGGGTGGGAAGACTTGGAGAGAGGCAGAAAGATGGGCTAGGGTGGGATGGGGGGTGGGAAGGCTTGGAGAGAGGCAGAAAGATGGGCTGGGGTGGGGTGTGGGGGGGGGAAGACTTGGAGAGAGCAGAAAGATGGGCTGGGGTGGGGGTGGGGGGGGAAGACTTGGAGAGGCAGAAAGATGGCTGGGGTGGGGGTGGGGGTGGAAGACTTGGAGAGAGGCAGAAAGACGGGCTGGGGTGGGGGTGGGGGGTAGGAAGACTTGGAAAGAGGCAGAAAGATGGGCTGGGGTGGGGGTGGGGGTGGGAAGACTTGGAGAGAGGCAGAAAGATGGGCTGGGTGGGTGGGGTGGGAAGACTTGAGAGAGGCAGCAAAAGATGGGCTGGGTGGGGGTGGGGGTGGAAGACTTGAGAGAGGCAGAAAGATGGGCTGGGGTGGGGTGGGGGTGGGAAGACTTGGAGAGAGGCAGAAAGATTGGCTGGGGTGGGGGTGGGGTGGGAAGACTTGGGAGAGAGCAGAAAGAGGCTGGGATGGGGGGGTGGAAGACTTGGAGAGAGGCAGAAAGATGGGCCGGGTGGTGGTGGGGGTGGGAAGACTTGGAGAGAGGCAGAAAGATGGGCTAGGTGGGATGGGGGTGGGAAGGCTTGGAGAGAGGCAGAAAGATGGGCTGGGGTGGGGTGGGGGGGGAAGACTTGGAGAGAGGCAGAAAGATGGGCTGGGTGGGGTGGAGGGAGGGAAGACTTGGAGAGAGGCAGAAAGATGGGCGGGGGTGGGGTGAGGGGTGGAAGACTTGGAGAGAGGCAGAAAGATGGGCGGGGGTGGGTGGGGGTGGGAAGACTTGGAGAGAGGCAGAAAGATGGGCTGGGGTGGGGTGGGGGTGGGAAGACTTGGAGAGAGCAGAAAGATGGGCTGGGGTGGGGTGGGGGGGGTGGGAAGACTTGGAGAGAGGCAGAAAGATGGCTGGGTGGGGGTGGGGGGTGGAAAGACTTGGAGAAGGCAGAAAGAGGGCTGGGGTGGGGTGTGGGGGTGGGAAGACTTGGAGAAGAGGCAGAAAGACGGCTGAGGTGGAGGTGGGGGGTGGGAAGACTTGGAGAGAGGCAGAAAGATGGGCTGGGGTGGGGTGGGGGTGGGAAGACTTGGAGAGAGGCAGAAAGATGGGCTGGGTGGGGGTGGGGTGGGAAGACTTGAGAGAGGCAGAAAGATGGGCTGGGTGGGTGGGGGTGGAAGACTTGGAGAGAGGCAGAAAGATGGCTGGGGTGGGGTGGGGGTGGGAAGACTTGGAGAGAGGCGGAAAGATGGGCTGGGTGGGTGTGGGGGTGGAAGACTTGGAGAGAGCAGAAAGAATGGCGGGGGTGGGTGGGGGGTGGGAAGACTTGGAGAGAGGCAGAAAGATGGGCTGGGTGGGTGGGGGTGGGAAGACTTGGAGAGAGGCAGAAAGATGGGCTGGGTGGGTGGGGGTGGGAAGACTTGGAGAGAGGCAGAAAGATGGGCTGGGGTGGGTGGGGGTGGGAAGACTTGGAGAGAGGCAGAAAGATGGCTGGGGTGGGGTGGGGGTGGGAAGACTTGGAGAGAGGCAGAAAGATGGCTGGGGTGGGGTGGGGTGGAAGACTTGGAGAGAGGCAGAAAGAGGGGCTGGGGTGGGGTGGGTGGTGGGAAGACTGGAGAGAGGCAGAAAGATGGGCTGGGGTGGGGTGGGGATGGGAAGACTTGGAGAGAGGCAGAAAGATGGGCTGGGTGGGGTGGGGTGGGAAGACTTGAAGAGAGGTAGAAAGATGGGCTGGGGTGGGGGGGGGGGAAGACTTGGAGAGAGGCAGAAAGATGGGCTGGGGTGGGGTGGGTGGTGGAAGACTTGGAGAGAGGCAGAAGATGGGCTGGGTGGGGTGGGGGATGGAAGACTTGGAGAGAGGCAGAAAGATGGCTGGGGTGGGGTGGGGGTGGAAGACTTGGAGAGAGGTAGAAAGATGGGCTGGGGTGGGGTGGGGTGGGAAGACTTGGAGAGAGGCAGAAAGATGGCTGGGGTGGGGTGGGGGTGGGAAGACTTGGAGAGAGGCAGAAAGATGGGCTGGGGTGGGGTGGGGGTGGGAAGACTTGGAGAGAGGCAGAAAGATGGGCTGGGGTGGGGTGGGGGGTGGAAGACTTGGAGAGAGGCAGAAAGACGGGCTGGGGTGGGGTGGGGGGTAGGAAGACTTGGAAAGAGGCAGAAAGATGGGCTGGGGTGGGGGGGGGGTGGGAAGACTTGGAAAAGGCAGAAAGATGGGCTGGGGTGGGGTGGGGGTGGGAAGACTTGGAGAGAGGCAGAAAGATGGCTGGGTGGGGTGGGGGGTGGAAGACTTGGAGAGAGGCAGAAAGATGGGCTGGGGTGGGGTGGGGGTGGAAGACTTGGAGAGAGGCAGAAAGATGGCTGGGGTGGGGGTGGGGGTGGGAAGACTTGGAGAGAGGCAGAAAGATGGGCTGGGGTGGGGGGTGGGAAGACTTGGAGAGAGGCAGAAAGATGGGCCGGGTGGTGGTGGGGGTGGGAAACTTGGAGAGAGGCAGAAAGATGGGCTAGGGTGGGATGGGGGGTGGGAAGGCTTGAGAGAGGCAGAAAGATGGCTGGGGTGGGGTGGGGGTGTGGGAAGACTTGGAGAGAGCAGAAAGATGGGCTGGGTGGGGGGGGGGTGGAAGACTGGAGAGAGGCAGAAAGATGGCTGGGTGGGGTGGGGGGTGGGAAGACTTGGAGAGAGGCAGAAAGACGGGCTGGGGTGGGGGTGGGGGTAGGAAGACTTGGAAGAGGCAGAAAGATGGGCTGGGGTGGGGTGGGGGGGGAAGACTTGGAGAGAGGCAGAAAGATGGCTGGGTGGGGTGGGGGGTGGGAAGACTTGGAGAGAGCAGAAAGATGGCTGGGGTGGGGGTGGGGGTGGAAGACTTGGAGAGAGGCAGAAAGATGGGCTGGGGTGGGGTGGGGGTGGGAAGACTTGGAGAGAGGCAGAAAGATTGGCTGGGTGGGGGTGGGGGGTGGAAGACTTGGAGAGAGGCAGAAAGATGGCTGGGATGGGGGGTGGGAAGACTTGGAGAGAGGCAGAAAGATGGGCCGGGGTGTGGGGGGTGGGAAGACTTGGAGAGAGGCAGAAAGATGGCTAGGGTGATGGGGGGTGGGAAGGCTTGGAGAGAGGCAGAAAGATGGCTGGGGTGGGTGGGGGGGGGAAGACTTGGAGAGAGGCAGAAAGATGGGCTGGGTGGGGTGGAGGGAGGGAAGACTTGGAGAAGGCAGAAAGATGGCTGGGGTGGGGGTGAGGGGTGGGAAGACTTGGAGAGGCAGAAAGATGGCTGGGGTGGGGTGAGGGTGGGAAGACTTGGAGAGAGGCAGAAAGATGGGCTGGGGTGGGGTGGGGGTGGGAAGACTTGGAGAGAGCAGAAAGATGGGCTGGGGTGGGGTGGGGGGGTGGGAAGACTTGGAGAGAGGCAGAAAGATGGGCTGGGGTGGGGTGGGGGTGGGAAGACTTGGAGAGAGGCAGAAAGATGGGCTGGGTGGGGTGGGGGTGGGAAGACTTGGTGAGAGGCAGAAAGATGGCTGGGTGGGTGGGGGGTGGGAAGACTTGGAGAGAGGCAGAAAGATGGCTGGGGTGGGTGGGGGGTGGGAAGACTTGGAGAGAGGCAGAAAGATGGGCTGGGGTGGGGGTGGGGTGGGAAGACTTGGAGAGAGGCAGAAAGATGGGCTGGGGTGGGGTGGGGGTGGGAAGACTTGAGAGAGGCAGAAAGATGGGCTGGGTGGGGGGGGGTGGGAAGACTTGGAGAGAGGCAGAAAGATGGGCTGGGTTGGGGTGGGGGGTGGGAAGACTTGGAGAGAGGCAGAAAGATGGGCTGGGGTGGGGGGGGGTGGGAAGACTTGGAGAGAGGCAGAAAGATGGGCTGGGGTGGGTGGGGGTGGGAAGACTTGGAGAGAGGCAGAAAGATGGGCTGGGGTGGGGTGGGGGGGGAAGACTTGGAGAGAGGCAGAAAGATGGGCTGGGATGGGGAGTGGAAGACTTGGAGAGAGGCAGAAAGATGGCTGGTGGGGTGGGGGTGGAAGACTTGGAGAGAGGCAGAAAGATGGGCTGGGGTGGGGTGGGGGGGTGGAAGACTTGGAGAGGCAGAAAGATGGGCTGGGGTGGGTGGGGGTGGGAAGACTTGGAGAGAGGCAAGAAAGGGTGGCTGGGTGGGGTGGGGGTGGAAGACTTGGAGAGAGGCAGAAAGATGGCTGGGTGGGTGAGGGTGGGAAGACTTGGAGAGAGGCAGAAAGATGGGCTGGCGTGGTGGGGGGTGGGAAGACTTGGAGAGAGGCAGAAAGATGGGCTGGGGTGGGCGAGGGGTGGGAAGACTTGGAGAGAGGCAGAAAGATGGGCTGGGGTGGGGTGGGGTGGGGGTGTAGAACAGATATGAACAGACAAATAATAAGACAGAAAGCAACAATACAGCTAGGCAGGTGATCTGGTATACAACACACTCAGTCTGAAAGTGCGACAACTCCAGATTTGTGATTGTATAGCTGTTGTTCGCCTTCTTCCCCTTGTTTTAGTCACTAGGCCTAGAGCGCACTCCAGTCCTGGTCTTTCAGATAAAACAAACCGAGCTCCCTTGTGCAGCATGAATTTAGCACACGTCAAAGACCTTATAGTGGCCTCTCACTGATGAACGAATGAAACATTACTGTGATGGGAAAACATGTTGGCTACAAACAGGTAAAAAGAAATGAAATTTGGTGACGACGCATCATGGTGACTATCTCTTCCATGGCAAAGGGCCGAAGTTTCACACAGAGAAAGATGCTGTACTGATAAAGTTATACAACACGGCGTCATTCACAACCAAATAAGTAGGAGGCAAGGATTGTAGAGACGAAAGGAAAGCAAATAGAAAGAGGGCTAGAATGAAACCATGAAAGAAAATGAGAAAATCAGCAAGAAAGAAATAGACAAAATAAATAAAGAAAAAATGCGTATCACCACCTTAGTTTCCAACTAAAAAAAAAAAGGAAGCTAAAGGGCAATTTAGTCCATTCTGTGGCCTCATGACAATGAAAGACATTGGCGTTTTACAACACATGTTGGCCCGAGAATCCTGATGACATATGACAAAAAAAAAAAAAAAAAAAAATTGGCAGCTTTCCTTGAAGATGTAAACCTTCTAGTACCATCATTTATCCAACTGACACCCCCCCCCCCCCCCCCCGCTCCAAACATAGTGTCTTTTCAACTAGATGAAATTAAGAAAATTACTTGAGAAAAAAATTCAAAGTCGCTTCACACCAAGTGGGCATGGCATAGTGCGGTGGTGGCAGTGCATCATCCCGAAGTATGAACTGAACGACGATCGAGTTATCAGACGGGATCAACGGTTGTCAAATGTATATATTCGTCTGAACTCTCCAATCCCCCCCCCCCCCCCTCGCCCTTCTCACCATCCACTGTCCCACACACCCTGTCCCCGCGTCCCCTTTCCCTTTTCCCCAGGTATCTGTTCTTTTGAAGGAAAACGGGCGGGAGATGAGACGGGCGCTCAGCTCATCATGTTCGGCCTGAGGACAGCTGAAGTTGGATGTTATGGGAACATCTTTTTAATGTCTACCTTGCACCGCAAACTACACCCGCCGCTCTGGTCTCCTTCATTTCTTTAAAGTGCCATCCTCATGTCTGTTTGGGAGTGGCTACTAAACTGTCCTTTTTACAACCGTGCCACGACCCTCGTCGTCAGTCAATGAGTGGACCATTGTGACCAAAACATATAGGTTTGCTGCTAAACTGTCCTTTTCACAACCGTGCCACGAGCCTCGTGGTTTGCTGCTAAACTGTCCTTTTCACAACCGTGCCACGAGCCTCGTGGTTTGCTGCTAAACTGTCCTTTTGACAACCGTGCCACGAGCCTTGTAGTTTGCTGCTAAACTGTCCTTTTCACAACCGTGCCACGAGCCTTGTGGTTTGCTGCTAAACTGTCCTTTTCACAACCGTGCCACGAGCCTCGTCGTCAGTCAATGAGTGGACCATTGTGACCAAAACATGCTCACTTTGGGAATAAGTGGACTCTCATTTGGCCTTTTTGTTTCAAACCTGAAAGCATATTGAAACGAATGAGTGATATCAAGAGATAGACACATGCAAACTACACACGAGCATGTAAGCGTGCGTCCATTCGCGCACGCGCGCGCACACACAGTCATGTACAGAGAGAAAGAAAGGGAGAGAGACAGACAGACAGACACACGACAGACTTTGACAGAGCGGCAGGTCCCAGTTGTCCTTGCAGCGCGTGCAGCTGCCGGTGACGTGATGACAGTCGCTTTCCCCGTCGCGACACTCTCCACAGTTCCCAAGGCAGTCCTGGCCGTAGCGCCCCGCCTGGCACTCTGCACACAGTCAGGTGACACACCTACAGAGATAGTCAGGTGACACACCTACAGAGAGCGACACTGTCTCACACTTCCCAACGCAGTCCTGGCCGTAGCGCCCCGCCTGGCACTCTGCACACAGTCAGGTGACACACCTACAGAGATAGTCAGGTGACACACCTACAGAGAGCGACACTGTCTCACACTTCCCAACGCAGTCCTGGCCGTAGCGCCCCGCCTGGCACTCTGCACACAATCCCACCTGGCACCCTGCACACAGTCAGGTGACACACCTACAGAGATAGTCAGGTGACACACCTACAGTGATAGTCAGGTGACAGACCTACAGAGATAGTCAGGTGACACACCTACAGAGAGCGACACTCTACACACTTCCCACCTGGCACTCTGCACACAGTCAGGGGACACACCTACAGAGAGTGACACTCTACACACTTCCCACCTGGCACCCTGCACACAGTCAGGTGACACACCTACAGAGAGTGACACTCTACACACTTCCCACCTGGCACCCTGCACACAGTCAGGTGACACACCTACAGAGAGCGACACTGTCCACACTTCCCACCTGGCACCCTGCACACAGTCAGGTGACACACCTACAGAGAGTGACACTCTACACACTTCCCACCTGGCACCCTGCACACAGTCGGGTGACACACCTACAGAGAGTGACAATCTACACACTTCCCACCTGGCACCCTGCACACAGTCAGGTGACACACCTACAGAGAGTGACACTTTACACACTTCCCACCTGGCACCCTGCACACAGTCAGGTGACACACCTACAGAGAGTGACAATCTACACACTTCCCACCTGGCACCCTGCACACAGTCAGGTGACACACCTACAGAGAGTGACACTTTACACACTTCCCACCTGGCACCCTGCACACAGTCAGGTGACACACCTACAGAGAGCGACACTGTCCACACTTCCCACCTGGCACTCTGCACACAGTCAGGTGACACACCTACAGAGGGCGACACTCTACACACTTCCCACCTGGCACTCTGCACACAGTCAGGTGACACACCTACAGAGGGCGACACTCTACACACTTCCCACCTGGCACCCTACACACAGTCAGGTGACACACCTACAGAGAGTGACACTCTACACACTTCCCACCTGGCACCCTGCACACAGTCAGGTGACACACCTACAGACAGCGACACTGTCCACACTTCCCACCTGGCACCCTGCACACAGTCAGGTGACACACCTACAGAGAGTGACACTCTACACACTTCCCACCTGGCACCCTGCACACAGTCAGGTGACACACCTACAGCGGGCGACACTCTACACACTTCCCACCTGGCACTCTGCACACAGTCAGGTGACACACCTACAGACAGCGACACTGTCCACACTTCCCACCTGGCACCCTGCACACAGTCAGGTGACACACCTACAGAGAGTGACACCTACACACTTCCCACCTGGCACCCTGCACACAGTCAGGTGACACACCTACAGACAGCGACACTGTCCACGCTTCCCACCTGGCACCCTGCACACAGTCAGGTGACACACCTACAGAGAGTGACACTCTACACACTTCCCCACCTGGCACCCTGCACACAGTCAGGTGACACACCTACAGACAGCGACACTGTCCACGCTTCCCACCTGGCACCCTGCACACAGTCAGGTGACACACCTACAGAGAGTGACACTCTACACACTTCCCACTGGCACCCTGCACACAGTCAGGTGACACACCTACAGAGGGCGACACTCTACACACTT
The DNA here is from genome assembly GCA_018398815.1 of Conus ventricosus. NCBI lineage: Eukaryota > Metazoa > Mollusca > Gastropoda > Neogastropoda > Conidae > Conus > Conus ventricosus. The sequence goes on from CM031615.1 coordinate 77,368,766, forward strand.
CCCACCTGGCACCCTGCACACAGTCAGGTGACACACCTACAGAGGGCGACACTCTACACACTTCCCACCTGGCACCCTGCACACAGTCAGGTGACACACCTACAGAGAGTGACACTCTACACATTTCCCACCTGGCACCCTGCACACAGTCAGGTGACACACCTACAGAGAGTGACACTCTAACGCACTTCCCGCCTGGCACCCTGCACACAGTCAGGTGACACACCTACAGAGGGCGACACTCTCCACACTTCCCACCTGGCACCCTGCACACAGTCAGGTGACACACCTACAGAGAGTGACACTCTAAAACACTTCCCACCTGCACCCTGCACACAGTCAGGTGACACACCTACAGAGGGCGACACTCTACACACTTCCCACCTGGCACCCTGCACACAGTCAGGTGACACACCTACAGAGGGCGACACTCTACACACTTCCCACCTGGCACCCTGCACACAGTCAGGTGACACACCTACAGAGAGTGACACTGTCCACACTTCCCACCTGGCACCCTGCACACAGTCAGGTGACACACCTACAGAGCGTGACACTCTACACACTTCCCACCTGGCACCCTGCACACAGTCAGGTGACACACCTACAGAGAGTGACACTGTCCACACTTCCCACCTGGCACCCTGCACACAGTCAGGTGACACACCTACAGAGAGTGACACTGTCCACACTTCCCACCTGGCACCCTGCACACAGTCAGGTGACACACCTACAGAGAGTGACACTCTACACACTTCCCACCTGGCACCCTGCACACAGTCAGGTGACACACCTACAGAGAGTGACACTGTCCACACTTCCCACCTGTCACCCTGCACACAGTCAGGTGACACACCTACAGAGGGCGACACTCTCCACACTTCCCACCTGGCACCCTGCACACAGTCAGGTGACACACCTACAGAGAGTGACACTCTACACACTTCCCACCTGGCACCCTGCACACAGTCAGGTGACACACCTAAGAGGGCGACACTCTACACACTTCCCACCTGGCACCCTGCACACAGTCAGGTGACACACCTACAGAGGGCGACACTCTACACACTTCCCACCTGGCACCCTGCACACAGTCAGGTGACACACCTACAGAGAGTGACACTCTACACACTTCCCACCTGGCACCCTGCACACAGTCAGGTGACACACCTACAGAGCGTGACACTGTCCACACTTCCCACCTGGCACCCTGCACACAGTCAGGTGACACACCTACAGAGGGCGACACTCTCCACACTTCCCACCTGGCACCCTGCACACAGTCAGGTGACACACCTACAGAGAGCGACACTCTCCACGCTTCCCACCTGGCACCCTGCACACAGTACCTGGCACCCTGCACACAGTCAGGTGACACACCTACAGAGAGCGACACTCTCCACGCTTCCCACCTGGCACTCTGCACACAGTGACACATCTACTGCGCTGCGTGTCATCACTCTGACACTGCGCGCCTCTAGAGGGAACAAGAGACACAGAGCAACACTTCCCTACACAGCACATGATGGCCTGCTTCTCTGAACGGAATGAGATTAAACATGCATGCAAGGCTTGTGTAAGTGTACTCACATAACATACATATACACAGACGCGCGCGCGCGCACAGAGAGAGAGAGAGAGAGAGAGAGAGAGAGAGAGAGAGAGAGAGAGAGAGAGAGAGAGAGAGAGAGAGAGAGAAGATACGCATACGGAAACAGCTAGACAGATAGACGAGACAGACAGACAGATAGATAGACTGATGTGTCTGTGTGTGTAGTGTGTGTATGTGTGTGTATGTATGTGTGAGTGTGTGTGTGTGAGTGTGTATGCATGTGTGAGTTTGTGAGTGAGTGTGTGTGTGTGTGTGTGTGTGTGTGTGTGTGTGTGTGTGTGTGTGTGTGTGTGCGTGCGCGCGCGCGCGCGCGCGTGCGTGCGCATGTGTGTGTGTGCACGCGCGCGCGCCTGTACGCATTTAATGTAAGCCAGTGGGAAAACAGCACACAGACATATGAGAGAGCTGTGTGGCCGTGCACTCACTCTCCGTGCAGAGGGGTCGCTGGTAGCCAGCGACACAGGCACAGTGGCCCGTTTTCTTGACACAGGCTGTCGGGTCCTGGCAGTTCTGGCTGCACGTGCTCTGGCAGTTCTCTCCCCACTCCCCGGCGGCACACTCTGACGGACAATCGGAAACAGCAGGTGAGATTGGAAGACATTGAGAGAATGAACATGGGTGTGAGAGCGTGTGCGGAGGGGAAGGGTGGGGAGAAGGAGGGCGGGGGGAAGAGGGGTGGGGGTGGGGAGTGTGCGCGCGTAAGCATTCTAGCGCGCGCGAGCTTTCTCACCCTTACACATGTACGCAGGGTAGGAAGAGAATGTGTGCTTTTGTCCAACGTATGTGTAGTGTGTTGACGTGTTTTGAGTTTCACATATTTTTTAATCCTTACAACTGGTATAGATCCTGACACATATGAATCTATTCTTTGTCATCGCCTTACAACTGGTATAGATCCTGACACAGATGAATCTATTCTTTGTCATCGCCTTATAACTGGTATATATCCTGACACAGATGAATCTATTCTTTGTCATCACCTTACAACTGGTATAGATCCTGACACAGATGAATCTATTCTTTGTCATCACCTTACAACCGGTATAGATCCTGACACAGATGAATCTATTCTTTGTGATCGCCTTACAACTGGTATAGATCCTGACACAGATGAATCTATTCTTTGTCATGGCCTTATAACTGGTATAGATCCTGACACAGATGAATCTATTCTTTGTCATCACCTTACAACTGGTATAGATCCTGACACACATGAATCTATTCTTTGTCATGGCCTTACAACTGGTATAGATCCTGACACAGATGAATCTATTCTTTGTCATGGCCTTACAACTGGTATGGCCCCTGACACAGATGAATCTAATCTTTGTCATGGCCTTACAACTGGCATAGATCCTGACACAGATGAATCTATTCTTTGTCATGGCCTTATAACTGGTGTAGATCCTGACACAGATGAATCTATTCTTTGTCATCCACCTCAACGTCTGCCTTCAGATCACAAGACTTCTCAAGGAAATTCCATCGAGTGACTGATCGATTGACGCATAGTTACAGTTCGTGGTTTCTCCCTCCACCTGCCGATCTCCGTTTTAGAAAATGTTGAAAGTTTGAAATCTGGGCTGATATCCATGAAAAATCGAATTCGATATTCTTGGATAGCACGAAAAATAGGAACAGCCATTTTTTTTCTTTTTCTGCCCTCTTCCCAACGTCGTTTGTAGTTCACACAACACTGACAGCTGGCTTGAACAGAGATATTCAGTTTGACTTTGTTTCACGCATGCGTAAACGTTCACATACTGGTGCACGTGACAGCAAACGGAGTTTTCTGTCGTGTCCGTGGCCTAGTAGCGAGTGAATTTACTCATTACCGTAATTCAACACCCATCTTGCGCCGAACTTGTCAAGATAGGTGACTGCTCGTGCTTCATGTTCGTAGTCCTGAATGTTGTTTCTCTTGCCTGAAGAAGACCTACGAGCTCGAAACGCGTTGTGTTTTGTCTTGTGATTCGTTTGTCCATGTTACCCGGCGGAGTTACTGAAAATGACTTTTACAGTTCATTTCTGTGCAGTCAAACATGAATTCCTTTCAGCTGCGTCAAGTCAACCCTTCATCATTTAAAAAAAAGAAAACTATCAATGACATCCATGCGTCAGTGACGGGTGTGGATGGACAGGAAGGGTGACCTACTTGCCTCAAGCCACTGCACTGCAGGTGCGTGTGGTACAGGCACAGCGTGAACGATGGAAAAGCACGTGGTGTGACTGACCTACCCTTTGGTTGTCTGCTACACTGCTGAAGACTGACTGTCTGGATGGCCGGTCAAATCAGTCTGTTCTTTAACAATGCATATAACCCCACAGCCTACAGTTTGTTATGTTTATGGTCACTTTGCCGACTGCATGTAAGAATGGGCACCATGGTTATTCTGTTTATCACCTCTGATTGGGGCTGGTGGGGGCCACATAGGTTATTCCCGAACACGACTTATGGAATAGTTTCCCGCATCGTTAATTTTGTCCCTGATCTTTTCGAATAGTCGGTTGTTCCCGCTCGTCCTGAATAAGCGCCCTTGTGCGTTCCAGCCTAACAAACTGTGAAGTTTAGAGAACACACACACACACACACACACACACACACACACACACACACAACACACACTCTCTCTCTCTCTCTCTCTCTCTCTCTCTCTCTCTCTCTCTCTCTCTCCTCTCTCCTCTCTCACCCACACCCACACACAGCGATTTGTTACATTCGGATTTAAGATCAATTTCTTACCTCAGTTAATGCAGCTGAGTAGGAATGTGGGAGAAAACTGGGAACATAAGGAGGGGGAGGGGAGATGGTGCGGCTTTCTCAATCACTACACACAACACCTCCAGAACGACAACACATTCAGCTACTACCCAAAACTGCAAGACGAGTGTTGTATTTGAGGAACACAAACCACCACCCCAAATTTCAAAAAGAATCATTGGTGGGTCCGCCCAAACAACAGGGACAAACGAAGTACAGGACAAACGCACCACCCCACAACCCTTAAAACAGTAACAATGCACAAAGAAATGACAGGTGTCTGACAGGTGTCTGAAGTCATGCCCGCTGTCCGTGAGCTCACCTTCTTTGCACAATGCAGACTTGAAGCCGCGCCACACAGCGGTTGGGGCATCTCCGCTGATGTGGTCACAAGGACTCCCCGCTGGCTTGCAGTTACCGCACCTGCTCTGGCAACCTTCGCCGTAAAAACCCTGCCTTACATTCTGCACGTGACACAAGTGCACACCGCTTGAGTTGCTGGACCTATGGCCAAGGCACTTTTATGATATTAATATATAAATGGCGAAACTTCCTAGACTGCAAATATTCCTCATTAAGCTGGAAATAAAGCTGAAGAGTACATTTCTCAAAAAGAGAAATTGTATGTAGAGATTTTAATTTCTAGATGGCTCCCATCTAATCCGATGTTTGCAGACTCAGACTGGATTATAAACGCATGCTGACTCTGTACGTTATACTGTCACATTATAGCTCTCTAGAACTGTTATTATGTTGCCCAACACAGCCCCAGTGGGACATTGCAAAAAACTTTTAAAAACCGAAATGTGTCAACTTTCATGGCATAAATTGGCTTGACTTATATGCTGCCCCCCCCCCCCCCCCCCCCCCCCTCACGGAATTCTATCCATGTTAGTTTGTGGAATCAAGCACCAGATATATACTGACCATGGGAAAAATCGACTTTCGTAATATAATGTCAGCAATAACATCATCATCCAATAATGCGGCAAAATCACAAATAACAGAACATTCAATCGTTTTTTAGAATTAAAAAAGAGATAAATTAAAAAAAGCGCAACTTTCTTACAAAACAAGGCCACACCCACACAATCTGATACGCATATTAGGACACACACACACACACACACACACACACACACACACACACACGAACGCTGGTCCACATCTGAAATGTAGATGGCCGGTATTGAAATAACCAAGTGCTTCTTTCCAATGCGAGCAAAGGCCTAAACCTGACCGGTCTGTTAACACCCCCCCCCCCCCCCCCTCTCATTTTTTTCCAGTAAATTTCTAGGTCAGTTGAAACTTGCACAGAGCAGTATTTGCCTGCCGATTTTGCTGGTGTACTCGCATACAGTTAAGAAAGGGCAATTTTGTTTTCATCTTTTAAACTCTCGCGGCAGATGGCAGCTTGTTGTGTTTTTGTTTTGAGCTGCTTTGTTGACTGAAATGAAGAATGGAGTCAGTAGCCCTGCAGCTAGTAGTGTCATCACAGTTTTCCTTTCACCGCGCTGGGCGTGGAATAGGTCAGCCAAAGTGGATCTTCAATGTTTCATTTTACATGACAAACTTCTTTTGTCCTGAACTAACACCCGCAGTGAAGTCACATGACATGCAGACCTTTTTTTCTGATAAATGATCGCCAGTGCTTCAAACAGACCTTTAAGAGTCAAATGCACAATTACGCACCTGCAGAATGATGTTGTTATCGCAGAATTGTGTTGTTGTTAACACATTACCTTGTTCGTAGGAACACTATTTTGTAGCTTTCGCCACATTCCACAGCACTGCACGGCACAATTCTAACATTTTCACCACTTACAATACTGCATGTAGCTAGCGGCATTATCATGCAGGTGTCACGAAATGTTGCGATTAGTGTATGTAGCTGGCCGCATTATGCAGCTGTCATGAACTCTGTCCAATTATGTGGGTCGCTGCACACTTCTGTGGTTTTCACCATATTTGAAACAGGTTGTACGTAACTACACAAAGAAGCTGGTGTCACTAAGTCCATGCATTCAGATGTAGATGCAAATGTATGTGGAAACTGGTCTGCGTCAGACTGCTCCTACTCTACTTACTATCATGGCAGTTGTTGCCGGTATAGCCAGGTAAGCAGCCGTTAGCGCACTGACCCATGACTTTGTCGCATACCGTGTTGTCGCCTTTGCACTTTCCACACTCGAACTGACAGTTCTGGCCATACTTCCCGTCATCGCATGCTGCGCACACACACGCGCGCGCGCGCGCGCACACACACACACACACACACACACACACACACGCACACAAGCATGCACACATGCGCTCATGCAGGCGCGCGCAAGCGCGCGCGCGCACACACACACACAAGCATGCATGCACGCACGCACGCATACACACACAC
>CM031615.1:77383030-77401200 GCA_018398815.1 Conus ventricosus
CACACACACACACACACAAACACACAAAACACACACACACACACACACACACACACACACACACACACACACACACACACGCGCACACACCTACACACCAGCGAAGGAGCAGAAAAATTATGTTTTGAAGAGAGTTGTTTTGAGGGAGGACTTGAAAGAAGAAAGACTGTTTGAGTTTCGGACGCAGAAGGGAGATTGTTCCAGCAGGAAGGAGCCTGAAAAGAAAAAGAACGTTCCCCAAGTGTTCTGGCCCGAAAACGAGGGATCTGCAGAATGCGAGTGTCAGAGGAAAGCGAAGCTGTCTAGAAGGAGTATAGGTCGACAGAAGTTTAGAGAGGTAAGATGGAGCGAGGCCATCCAATGCCTTGTAACAGAGCAAAGAAAGTTTGTACTTGATGCGTTTTTCAACAGGAAGCCAGTGCAAAGATTTAAGCAAAGGAGAAACATGAGAGGTTTTGGGAGATTTCGAGACAAGGCGAGCAGCATTATTTTGGACTTTCTGCAATTTTGCAAGAAGATTCTGTGAACAGCCAGCAAGAAGACAATTACAGTAGTCAAGTCTTGAAAGAATGAAAGCAGAAACCAGAGTCTTGGTGGCTTCTTCAACAGAAGGTGGCGCACAGAACTGATTCGCCGAAGCTCAGAGTAGCAAGCACGGCAGATAGAAGAAATCTGATTTTGAAAAGAGAGTGTCTGATCAAGTACAACGCCTAGATTTCGCACAGTGGTAGAGGTTTGAATGAGAGAGGTACCAAGTTGGACAGAAGAAGGAACAGAGATTGTAGACATGAGCCTTTTGGGAGAATGAAGATCAGTTCAGTTTTGTCATTGTTTAACTGAAGTTTGTTGCAAGTCATCCATGCCTTTATGTCAGAGATGCAGAGCTGTGAGAGATCGATGATGGAGGAGAGGAGAGAAGTGTCGCCAGAAATGTAGATTTGATTGTCATCAGAGAAGCAGTGGTGTGAAATGTCGTGATGGGCTACGTGATGGTATTGCTTAAGTGCACTAAGTTGATGTATTATTAGTCAGGCTTAACAACACCCAAAGGGTTTTCTTTGCACTCATACACGCATATGCACACTCATGCACCACCAAACATTCACCTCTCTCTGGGAATGGGATGTCACGCATTCGTTTCTTTCCTAACACGACTGAGAACAAGAAATACAATTTTTATGCTACTTATAATTAATCATGAACAATCAATCACACACAATGAATAAATCAACACATTAAACATCATACTTCCTAATCCGGTTATAATAAATGACTTCTTACCTGGCCAGGTTTTCACACACACAACCACGCTTTCACACCACACCACAGTTCTTGCAAAAGTTTCTTCATGTCTTCTTCAGCACTGCTTGATGGTGACGCCCCTTTGGTTTTACTGGTTCCAGGCTTCAGGACTGGGTCTTCGTGGTCGTCTTGGGATCTCGACGTAGAACTCTCTTCTTCGTCTCTTTCACCCACCTCTGGGTTCAATTTCAGTTTGTCTGTCTTCACCCACCTCTGGGCTTCAAACTTAGTTTCCTTCTCTTCCAGCTTGTCTTTAACTCTAAGACCGTGCTGTCTCTTCTATCTCCCAGACCACGTTTCTCTCGACCCTTTCTCTGTCCTGCTCTGTCACTCCTCTCCTCTCTCTCTCTCTCCTCTGCCTTCTCTCTCTCTCTCTCCTGGTGTTGTACTCTTCTCACGTTGTTCTCCCTCAGTTTATATAGGGAGGGAAACAAAGGATTGCCCTTCGGGCCATGCCTTTGTCCACGCTGCTTTCTCAAACCCTAGTTCACAAGTACCCTGAATTCTCCATTCGCTACATTCTCCCACACATCAGCATTTACACACACCCCTACCTAATTGATTAGCAAACACACACTTAGCACCAGATGGACATCGAAAATTCCCGCCGACTTCGGTGGTCACTTAACACAGTAATTATCTTAAGGAGGGCTACTACAACCTCCACACGCATTCAGCCAGCCTGACAATAGAACCAACACAGTGACCCACGGCAATACCATCCGAACGAATCCAAGACCCCCGCTCTTCACTGACTGTTTACAAAAGAACCTCAGCTGACTGAGCATTTAGCGCTCACTTTTGGGGCGCCGAGGTCGTAGTGGTTACATCCCTTCCCCCTTTCGCCACCGGGCAGGTCCGAACTCTCTCCTAGGTGTCATCTGACCACTTCGGCCTCCTTCACACAGTTCAACCGTGTGCGATGGGTAAGGTACCCTGGTTAATTGGTCTATTACCTATTTGTATACTACGTACAACGTCCCTTTACCTCCAAGCGTCTAATGCTTTTGTGAGAGGTTTCACGCTCCCTTGACAAATTCCCCCCACTCGAAGACAATGCCCTGCATTGGCTAAAACTTAACCTTCAAGGAGATGAAACTCTCATAATTTTTCCCATTTAAACCAGTGCTAATATCGGCCTCTCATAAGCCTACTTACACCAGAGAACGCACGCAAGATGTGTCTTGCAACAAAAATTGGAGAAAAATTTAATACATACACACTATCCAAGCAAATATCACATAAATCTGGAATCTCCCCCCAGCTCTAAGTCGTGTGGCCATATAACCATTATGTTTCTACGGAAATTCTCTCCCCTTCTCTTCATACACGTGGCCCGCAACCAGCCACGTCACGCATACGCGACACTGCACAAGACCACACACGTGGCCCGCAACCAGCCACGTCACGCATACGCGACACTGCACAAGACCACGCACACACTACCTGACTTCTCGACCGACCATTTTATTTTGGCCAACCTCCCCTTTGTAAACCGGTCCATGATCAACACCAACAGCATTTAGAAAACAACAATCAGGCACAAACAATGTAGACAAACAACATTCAGCACAATCTTTGTAGAAAAAAAACCACAACATTCAGGCACAATCTTTAGAAAAACAACATTCATAGCACAATCTTTGTAGAAAACAACATCAAAGCACAATCTTGTAGAAAATACGATAGTTAACGATCGGGAAGTCGGAATGATCGCACGACATCGCTTGAACAGTGAGGCACAGTGAACGAAGTAAGCTGTCGTGGGTGAACCATGCAGAAAGACGGACAAAAAAAGGACACTAAGGGCAGTGAGGCACAGTGAAACGAAGTAAGCTGTCGTGGAAAGAGAAACCAAACAGAAAGAGCCGCAGAAAGGACTACAGAGGAGCGTGTGCGGGGATGGGAGTAGGGAGTAGAAACATGAAGAGGAAGAGGAGAAAGAAGAAAAGAAGGTTAGAAAGAGAACAAGAGGAAGAGGAGAAGCAGAGAAGCAAAGAGACAGAGAGTGTCCAGACGGGGAAATAAATAAATAATAATAATAAGGTCGAACATTTAGGCGCTTAATCCTAAACTTTACAAAAGCCCAAGCGCTTTACAGCAATAAGCCGCCTAACACACACACACAAACACACACACACACATCACACACACACACACACACACACAACACCAACACAACACACACACACCCCACACACACACACACACCCACACACACGCCGCACACACCTACACACCATCGAAGGAGCAGAAAAATTATGTTTGAAGAGAGTTGTTTGAGGGAGACTGAAAGAGAAAGACTGTTTGAGTTTCGGAGCGCAGAAGGAATTGTTCCAGCAGACGGAGCCTGAAAAGAAAAAGAAAAACGTTCACCAAGTTGTTCTAGGCCCGAGAAACGAGTTATCTGCAAATGTCGAGTGTCAGAGAATCGCGAAGCTGTCTAGAAGGAGTAAGAGGTCGAAAAAGTTTAGAGAGGTAAGAGGAGCGAGGCCCATCCAATGCCTTGTAACAGAGCAAAGACAGTTTGTACTAGATGCGTTTTTCTCAACAGAAACCAGTGCAAAGATTTTAAGCAAAGGAGAAACATGAGAGTTTTTCGGAGATTTACAACAAGGCGAGCAGGCATTATTTTGGACTATCTGCAATTTGCAAGAAGATTCTGTGAACAGCCACAAGAAGACAATTACAGTATTCAAGTCTTGGAAAAAGAATGAAAGCAAAACCAAGATCCATTGGTGTCTTCTTCAGACAGAAGGTGTCGCCCAAACTGATACGCCGAAGCTCCGATAGCAAGCACGGCAGATAAAGAAATCTGATTTTGAAAAGAGAGTGTCTGATCAAGTACAACGCCAGATATTCGAACAAGGGGTAGAGGTTTGAATGAGAGAGGTACCAAGTTGGACAGAAGAAGGAACAAAGATTGTAGACATGAGCCATTTTGGGAGAATGAAAGAATCATTCAGTTATTTGTCATTGTTACCCTGAAGTTTGGTTGCAAGTCATCCATGCCTTTATGTCAGAGAATGCAGAGCAGTGAAGATCGATGATGAGGCGATGAGAGAAGTGTCGCCAGAAATGAATATATGATTGGACATCAGAGAAGCATGGAGTGAAAATTGTCGTGAATGGCTACGAGATGGCATTGGGCAATCAGTGCACTAAGTAGAAGTATATAAAGTCAGCTGTAACACACCAAGGGTTATCTTAGCACTCCATACAACGCATATGCACACTCTGCACCCACCAAACATTCACCTCTCACTGGGAATGGGGATGTTCAACGCATTCGTTTCTTTCCAAAACACGACTGAGACAAGAAAACAATTTTTAATGCTACTATAATTAATCATGAACATCAATCACACACAATGAATAAATCCCCACATTAAACATCAATACTTTTCCTAAACCCGGGTTAAAATAAATGACTTTCACCTGGCCAGGTTTTCACACACACAACCACCCTTTCCACCACACCACAGTTCATGCAAAGTTTCTGTCAATGTCTCTTCAGCACTGCTTGATGGTGAAGCCTTGGTTGACTGGGTTTCCAGCTTCAGGACTGGGTCCTTCGTGGTCGTCTCTGGGATCTACGACGTAGAACTCTTCTTCTTCGTCTCTTTCACCCACCACTGGGTTCAATTTTCAGTTTCTGACTTCACCCACCCTGGCTTCAAACCTTAGTTGACCTCACTCCAGCATGGTCTTTTAATCGCAAAACCGTGCTGTCACTTCTATCTCCCGACCACGTTTCTCTCGACCCTTTCTCTGTCTGCTCTGTCACTCCCTCTCCTCTCTCTCTCTCTCCTCTGCCTTCTCCTCTCTCCTCCTCACGGTGGTTTGTACTCTTCTCACGTTGTTCACCCACAGTTTATATAGGGAGTGAAACAAAGGATTGCCCTAAACGGGGCCATGCCTTAAGTCCACGCTGCATCTCAAACCCCTAGTTCACAAGGTACCCAAATTCTCCATTCGCTTACATTCCTCCCACACAACAGCATTTTCACACACCCCTACCTAATTGATTTAGCAAACACACACTTAGCACCAGAAGGACAACGAAAAGTCCCGCCGACTTCGGTGAGTCACTTAACACTGTAATTATCTTAAGGAGGGCTATCTACAACCATCCAACACAGCGTTCAGCCAGTCCGACAATAAACCAACACAGTGACCCACGGCAAAACCATCGCCGAACGAATCCAAGACCCCTTGCTCTTCACAGACTGTTTACAAACGAACCTCAGCTGACTGAGCATTTTAGCGCTCACTTGGAATCGCACGAGGTCGTTGGTTACATCCCTTCCCCCTTTCGCCACACAGGCAGTCCGAACTCCTCCTAGGGTCATCTGACCACTTACGGCTCCTCCAATACCAGTTCAGACCGGGTGCGGATGGGTAGGTACCCTGGTTTAATTGGTCTAATTACGCTATTGTATACTACGTACCACGTCCCTTTACCTCCCAAGCGACTAATGCTTTTGTGAGAGGTTTCACGCTCCTTGACAAATCCCCCTCCCTCGAAGACAAAGCCCTGCTTGGCAAAAAGCATAACCTACACGGAGATGAAACTCTCATAATGTACCCATTTAAACAGTGCAAATAACGGCCTCACATTAGCCACATACACCAAGCACGCACACAAGATAGTTCTTGCAACAAAAATTGGTAGAAAAATCAATACATACACACACCAAGCAGATAAAACAATAAATCCTGAATCTCCACCCACTCTAAGTCCTTGTGGGGCAATATAACCATTATGTTTCTGCTCTCAAACGGATATTCACTCCCCTTCTCTTCCATACACGCGGCCCGCAACCAGCCACGTCACGCATGGACGCGACACAGCACAAGACCACACACGTGGCCCGCAACCAACCACGTCGAACGCATAACGCGACACTGGGCACAAGACCACGCACACACTACTGAATCTCGACCGACCATTTTATTTTGGCCAACGCTGGCCCCAACTTGGTAGACCCGCTGATCACCCCTTCTGCACACACTATGCCTACCCCGTCGCATGTGCTGCATGTGCACAGAAACGCCTGACATCACCAAGGATACCCCGGTACTCTCGCGTCACTGCCTTTCGTGAGGCCTTCTTACCGAGTATGGCCCGACTGACGGCACATGTTTCTCTTCTCGCCATCAACCGCCTTTCTGCGTTGCCTAGAAAGACAAAACCTGCATCTTCGTTTTCTCCCGAACGCGAATGAGTAAAAGTTACGGTACAATATCCGTTTGTCCTAACTCAAACCCGATGTACCCTCTTTCACATTTTTTCTTCTGCCCTCATGTGAGCAAACCCATCAGTTTCTGAGCGAGTAATCGCCCTTTTGTTCTGGCCCGCAAGTGAGTGGGGTTTAGTCTCACCGGACACGCTCCAGTAGCGCTCTGAAGTGTGTGACCGGGGCCTGGGGCCAATTCTCTACCCGTGATTTCTTTTCCCTGAATCAACAGTGAGTCAGGGTTTGGTTTTCGTACCCACGTGCTCCTGAAATGTTCCCAATTACACAGATCATATTACGGCGCTTTGAACAGCATTGCCCTGTACGACTCCACTATAGAATGAGTATCAATGAACAACCAGTGCCGTTTTGGAAGTTCGCTATTGGGGTTCCAGCTATTTGGCTACACCTCTGTGGCTTACCTGATGAATTGCCCTACTCAACCAGGACTCCTTCACCATTACGACAAGTGTCACCCAGAGGTCTCTAATGACATAAACCACATTGTCCCCTACTCTTGCCTTTGTGCACATCCATGTTATCGCCTGAACTGTGAACACACACACAATCCAGACAAAATAACACTGTCATCTTGTTCATAATTCCTTTCTATCTGTCACACTGGCTTTGCCTGATCCGCATTGCTGCTGCATTCTGAGGTCTAAATCGGCGCAGTCATCTAGCCAAGGTCCTGATCTTATGCACACAGAACAACAGGTACGCTCCAGTCCTAGCCACGTGCTATTGTTTTCACCCTTAGTTTGCTCACGTGACGCTTGTGGGCCTACGGGTGTGGACGGCTGAACTCATTGCGTGAGGCCAGTGCTGGCCTGCTATCCTCTGAAGATGCTTCCAGGCTTTTCTGCTTGTTCAGGCAAATCACGCCTCGCTTCCTTCCCGGTATGTCTCAGCTTGTCTCAAGTACTCAGCTATTGTTGTGGTTGCAACCTTTGTTCTTAAATGTGAAGGTGAGGCCGTCCCACAACCATCAGTTATCTGTTTCCTTCATCACCAGTGGCATTGCGGCCTTCAAAATCCCTGTCTACTCCACATAAGTTTCACCTATGTTGAAATAGGTCCAGTCTAACTCCCGAACTGAGTGTATGTCTCTCACCCTGTATCCGATTCTCTCCTCGCGAAACTTACGCCACAACCTTCGTCAGGTCAGTCATAAGCCTTTAGTACTGCTTGTTTCACCTGTCAAAATCCCACTGAATCACCTTGGTAAGGTAGAAACGGTTGTGTAATCACGACCTTCACAAGGCAGACAGGTATTAAGTGCCCAGTTTATCTTCGGGCCATCCCTCGTGCACGGGGCAACCGATACAAACCGACTGAAATAGGCATCGGATCGAATCATTTTCTTCTCTGAACAGTGGGGAGTTTAAGTCTAGGTGCCAACTTAGACTGCGGCCTACAGACACAGAACTGGTGTCTGTTTTCACTACGATTTTCAGATTTTAAGTCGTTCCAACTCCAATTTGTTTGGCTAAAATCTCTGAATTACGAGCTTTGCTCACGCTCCTGGCAGCTGCACGCTCTGCCTCTAAACGTTCCTTTTCAAACTTCCTTTCTTCAGCCCTTTCATCCTCTCAGGTCTTTTGCGGAGATATCAATAGACATGGCGGAGTTCATCTCACTGTAAATCCCATTTCATTCCCGCAAACTTACCTAGGTTCCTCTATGGGGGTAAAACTTTCTTCAGCCATTTCTTTTTCTGATATTTTTAGAGCACCACAAAAACAGTTACTCTTATAGACCCGGAAAAAGTTGGTACACGGTTTTATCTACTAAACGGTTACGGTACAACCAACCAATGTATTGTTTCCTAACACAAAGGCGCCTAGATCTAAAACCACAGCTTCAGTTGAAGTGAAGACTAGAACCTCGGTCTTCGTTTCTCTGAACGAACCTTTGATTAATACAACACCCAACACACAAGTCAATACACAACACTCAAAGAACTAAAGGAAATAATTAGAATAGCTAATTAAAAATTGCCTTTAGTGGACGCTTCACCCCATTACTACACTAGTACTCACTTTGTTTCCCCTCCTGAAACTAATTGGGTCCATGCAAGCTGCAGGCTCGCCACTTTGTCCAGGACGGGGGAAATCGTGATGGTATTGTCTATAAGTGCGAACAAGTGATGTATTCTTAGTCAGGCTTAAACCCACCAGGTTATCATTGCACTACATACACGCATATGCACACACATGCACCCACCAAACATTCACCTCTCTCTCTGGAAAGGGAATGTCACGCATGTCGTTTCTTTCCAAACACGGACTGTAGAAAAAGAAATACATTTTCTATGCTAATTAAAATTAATCATGAACAATCAATCACACACAATGAAATAAATCAACACATTAAAGATCAATACTTCTAATCCCGGTGTCTAATAAAAAATGACTTCTTTACCTGGCAGGTTTTTTCACACACACAACCACGCTTTCACACCACACCACAGTTCTTGCAAAAGTTTCTTCATGTCTTCTCAGCACTGGCTTGAAGTGGCGCCCTTGGTTAACTGGCTCCAGGCTTCAGGACAGGTCTCGTGGTCGTCCTCTGATCTCGAACGACGGAGGTCTCTTCTCTTCGTCTCTTCAACCACCTCAGGGTTCACTTTTCAGGTTGTCTGTCTTTCACCCACCTCGGTGCTTCACACTTAGGTTCCTTCTCTTCCAGCTTGTCATTAACCTAAGACCGTGCTGCGCTTCTATCACCAGACCACGTTTCTTCTCGACCCATTCCTCTGTCCCTTGCTCACTCCTCTCCTCTCTCTCTCTCTCTCCTCAGCCTTCTCTCTCTTCTCTCTCCTGGTGATGTACCCTTCAAACGTTTGTTCTACCTCAGTTATATATGGAGGGAAACAAAAGGATTGCCCTTCCGCCATGCTTTGTCCCCACGCGGCTTCTCAAACCCCTAGTTCACAAGTACCCAGGAATTCACCATTCGCTACCTTCTCCCACACATCAGCATTTAAACACACGCCCCTACCTAATATGATTAGCAAACACACACTTAGCACCAGATGGACAGCGAAAATTCCCGCGCCGACCTTCGGTGGTCACTTAACACAGTAGGTATCTTAGGAGGGCTACTACAACCTCCACACGCAATTCAGCCAGCCTGACAAAAAACCTACGCAGAGAACCCACGGCAAATACCTTCCGAACGAATCCATAGACCCCTGCTCTTCACAGACTGATTACCAAAGAAGCCTCAGCTGACTGAGCTAACTGGAGCGCCGGGTCGTAGTTGGTTTACATCCCTTCCCACTTTCGCCACCGGGCAGGTCGCGAACGACTCTCCTAGTTGTCAATCTGACCACTTCGGCCTCCTTCCACAGTTCAACCGTGTGCGATGGGTAAGGTACCCTGGTTAATGGTCTATTAACCTATTTGTAATTACTACGTACACGTCCCTTTACCATCCAATGCGTCGAATGCTTTGTGAGAGGGTTTCATCACGCTCCGTATACAAGAGAGAGAGAGAGAGAGAGAGGAGAGAGAGAGAGAGAGAGAGACAGACAGAACAGACAGACAGACAGACATAACAGACAGACAGAACAGACATACGGAGGAGAAAGAAGAAGAAGAAGAGAGGAGGAGGAGAAGACAAATAAGCAACGAAATGACTTCACTAGAGAGAGAGAAGATAGAGAGAGAGAGAGAGAGAGAGAGGAGAGGAGAGAGAGAGAGAGAGCGAGAGGACAGAACAGAACAGACAGACAGAGAAGAAGAGGAAAAGAAAAGAAGAGAAGAAGAAAGAAGAGAAAAAAACAAAGAGCAACGAAATGAGCATCGACTGGAGAGGGGGAGAGAGGGGAGAGAGCAGAGAGAGGAAGAGAGAGAGAGAGAGAAGAGAGAGAGAGAAGAGAGAAGAGCTAGAAGAGGGAGGGAGCAAGGTAAGCAAAATAGCACAAAACTGCACTGACACACAAACAAAAGCATAGTAGCGTGAGCCAGACAGAACAGACAGACAGACGAAGGACAGACACCTAACAGACGAGACAGACAGACGGAAGGACAAAACCTAACAGACGCACTCCGGAAGTCAGAAAAGATACATGGCAAAAAGTCAAGAAGGCCGGCAATCACTGACGAGCCACGCCACAGGACACGAAACCACGACGGAAAACAAGCAAGCAAGCCCCAATCAGCCGAGTCACCAGCAGAATGAAGGCGAAGCTGGTTCGAGCAGGGACAATCCCTTTTTAGCTTGTAGGTCCGTTGTTCTACCCACTAACTCTTCGCCAGACGCGCCCTGTTGTTTTCCGCCACACACGCAACACCCGGAAATCCTCATTACCAGTTACTAACTTGTCAAATCCTCTCGCTAAATTCTAACCCCCCAGCGAGCATTGCCAATGTCATTTTGGCCCCGTCTCGATCGAGACCTCGTCTTTGTAATTTCTTTATTTTTTTATATTTTTTAATTTTTTTCTTTTTTTAACATGAACGATGATTTGAAATGTCACCAACATGCGTACATGCTTCTAAAAGTTGTCGATGATTGCAACGCAAATAATAATGGAAAAGCCCGAGAGTCAGCTCTGTGTGTGTGGGTGTGTGTGTGTGGTGGTGTGTGTGTGTGTGTGTGGTGTGTGTGTGTGTGTGTGAGAGAGAGAGAGAGAACGAACGAACGAACGAACGAAATGTTGTTTAATGAGGGAAAAGAATAAGCACCATCAGTGGCTTTTCCCATCCAGGCCCTCAAAACAATAAATCCATGATAGAAAATCATTGCAACGAACTGCATCATACAACTCATAAACAAACAATGAATACAGGCAAGTTAGAATAAGAGAATCACAAATAAAACTAGAGGAAGAGAGTGTGGGAGAGGGAGGGATGGAGAGCGAACACAAAGAGAGAGAGGAGTGTGACTTGGAGACACATGAATAAAGAGAAACGGGAGTCTCTGACACAAGGAGAGAACAGAAAGAAAAGGAAGAAGAAGAAGAAGAAGAAAAGAAGAAGAAAAGAAGAAGAAGATAAAGAAGATAAAAAGAAGACATAAGGAGAAGAGGAGGAGGAGGAGGAGAAGAGAAGCATATAAAAAATTGGCACATGACAAACTACAATGAAGAAGAGTGGTAAAACATCAAGTCATGGAATGAAGGGAAAAAAAAAAAAAACAAACAAAAAAAGGAAAAGACACCAGACATGCTGCCCAACTAGGCAGCAAGCAACAATTCCATAACACGCGACGCCGCCCCCCCCCCCCTCCCCCAACTTCAAGAACGACAAGAGAAACGAAGGAGATCAACATAGATACAAAATAAGAGAGAGAGAGAGAGAGAGAGAGATAAGAGAGAGAGAGATAGAGAGAAGAGAGAGAAAGGAGATACAGAGACAGCCAGATCGACCAGAGAGAGAGAGAGAGAGAGAGTGAGAGAGAGACAAGAGAGAGACCGAGAAGAGAGTAAGAGAGATAGAGAGAGAGGAGAGAGAGACAGAGAGAGAGAGAACAGAGAGAGAGAGAGAGATGAAAATGTCACAGAAACCCGCGTTTCATTCAAACAGACTCACACTTTCTTGGGAAAAATTTCATGTAAGGACAAAAGAACCCCATACAACGATCCACGCTCTTCAGAACCACCACCCCCTGGCCCTGTTCCGAAAAAATATACTTCAAAACGGTGTCCTCGGCCGAGCGAAACCGCCGAAAATACAACACGTAATTAAAAAATCTCAAGGAAAAAATGTTAACGTAGACTCAGACATGGTGTGTGGTTCGCAGGGCCCCACTTCACCAATGAAGGTCTCCTTAATCATGCCGGGTCCAAGGACACCCAAACCACTCTCACCCCTCTGTCCCCACCGCTCCCTCCATCCCTATCGAGTACTCGTCCATTAATCCAACAGAAATAGCCATTCACCTCTCCTCTGCTCCATTTTTTTTCAGCGTGCTTTTTCGTTTAAGTGGATTAATAGACGAGAGAAGTGATAATGTGGTGTGTGTGTGTGTGTGTGTGTGTGTGTGTGTCCTGGCGTATATTACAGACTTGATTTGCTAAAACTGTAAGTAAAGTGCGCTGTAGCCTACATATGTTAGGATGGGTGCTTTGGAAATGTCCACATTAATATATAAGTGAAAAGTGATAATGCGTGAACGTGCCTTTACAGCAGTTGGTTTCATCATTTTGAAAGATCAAGAATACCACAGACAGACAGACAGAGAGAGATAGAAGAGGAGAGAGAGCGAGAGAGAGAGAGAGAGAAGAGACATAAGACAGACCGACATACAGACAGTTTAATAGTTAATGACATAACACACAACAAACAACGTCTGCAGCCATAACACGAGCCCAGCAACTACAGCCCCTAAGGGCAAGGCCGACCCAAAATGAAAGCAGATAACGGATCCAAACAAGAGAAAGCATAACGGTCCACACAACATCAGATAGTCACAACCTGACCTCACTTCCATTCTGCTGAGCCTGCATGGTCATGGAGATCGGCTGACATGAGTGCATACCAGTTTCGCCTTACATGCCTTGTCAATGCCAGTTCCTCGCTCACGTGATGCGCGCGCACGCTCTACTCCTCTCTCTCTCTTCTCTCTCTCTCTCCCCCATTTTGTGTGTGTGTGTGTGTGTGGTGTGTGTGTGTGGTGTGTTGTTTTGTGGTGTGTGTGCGGTGCGTGCCGTGCGTGCGTCGTGCGATGTTGTGCGCGCCGCGTGCGTGCTGCGTTGTGTGTTGCGCGCGCCGCGCTGCCCGAGTGGTGGTGTGTGTGTGTGTGTGTGCGAGTGTGCGTGTGTGTGTTGTGTGTATCGTTCTTTAATTTAACAGTCAATCCACCTAACATTGTTCTTAGACAGGTGAGTGTGTGTGGTGTGTGTGTGTGTGTGGAGTGTGTGAGTTAGTGTGTTGTGTGATGTGGTGTGAGCGTGTTGTGTGTGTGTGTGTGTGTGTGTGTGTGTGTGAGTGTGTGTTGTTGTCCCTGAACGCAATGCTTGCAAGATGTAAAACACCACACACACACACACACACACACACACACACACACACACCCCACACACAAACACACACACACACTCACACACACACACACACACACACAAAACAATAAAATACCCACAATGTAACTGATATATCCAAACACTTTGAGAACACTCATTTCTACCATCGCAGCAGACTGAAAGGCATTGACACACACACAACAAACACACACACACAAAACCATAATATACCCACAAAAGTAACTGATATAATCCAAACACTTTGAGAACACTCATTTCTAAACCATCGCAGCATGACTGAAAGGGACATTGTGATTTTTGTTTGCATCGCTTTTTCTCTCTCCAAGATCAACTTTCTCCCACTCTCATTATTTCACATTTTCATAACTGTGGAAAAAACAAAATTAAAAAGGAAAAGAAAGAAAAAGGAGCAATCGAACCCGACCGACCGACAAACCAACCAACCATACAGGTATGTAGGAAGCAATAACATTGTATAGTTGCTGTTTAGTTAACGTGCTTTTTCTCAGCCTGTCTAACACCCTGGGACTGATCGCCTGATTCGTCCCGTTGCTGATTGTGTTCTTCACCATTTCTGTCTCTACCCACCCACAGCGCTGCCTCCTCCCGTACTCCATGTTGTTGGACAGGTTTATTCTTCACTAAACGCTAGTATCCACAATGGCTCGGCAAACCCCCTGTTCATTCCATCCGTCCAGCACTTTTTCCTTGCCTGTCGGTCTACTAGATCTGATGCACGATTCCTGTCCATTACTTGATGAACATTATCAGGCCAGCTCAGGCCTTGCCTGTCAGTCTACATGTTTCTGGTGCACTATTCCTGTCCATTACATATGAACATTATCAGGCCACTCTGACCTTGGCCTGCTGTCGACATGTTCTGGTGGGCACTATTCCTGTCCATTACGTTGAATGAACATTATCAGGCCAGCTCTGTCCTTTTGCCTGCTCTGTCTATGTTCTGGTGCACTATTCCTGTCCATTACTTATGAACATTATCAGCCAGCTCTGTCCTTGCCTGTCTGTACTATTATATCGGGACGGCACTATTCCTGTCCATTACTTGATGAACATTATCACCTGTCCTCACTTTCTCTTTCCAAACGCTGTTGACATCTCGTTCCTGTCTGACATTTGTGTTGTCTGACCTCCCTTTCTCTTTCCTTTCGCTACCTGGACATCTCTGTTACTGTCTGACATTTGGTTTGTCTGACCTCCTTTCTCTATCCATCGCTGTGGAAATCTCAGTTTCTATGTCTGACATTTGGTGTTGGTCATGACCTCCATTCTCTTTCCATCGCTCTGGACATCTCTGTTCCTGTCTGACCATTTGGTGTATGTCTGACCCCTCCCTTTCTCTTTCCATCGCTCTGGACATCTCTGTTCCAGTCTG
Organism: Conus ventricosus; assembly: GCA_018398815.1. Taxonomy (NCBI): domain Eukaryota; kingdom Metazoa; phylum Mollusca; class Gastropoda; order Neogastropoda; family Conidae; genus Conus; species Conus ventricosus. The sequence continues at coordinate 77,397,960 of CM031615.1, forward strand.
ACATTTGTGTTGTTCAGTCCTCCCTTTCTCATTCCATCGCTCTGACATCTCTGTTCCTTCTGACAATTGGTGTAGTGTCGAACCTCTTTCTCTTTCCAATGCCTGTGACATCTCTGTTCCTGGTCTGGACATTTTGCTTGTTGTCTGGACGCTCTTTATTCCTCTTTCATCGCTGTGGACATCTCTGTTCAGTCCTGAACATTTGGAGTTTTGTCTGACCTCTCCCTCTCTCTTTCTCATCGCAGTGACATCTCTGTTCCTGTCGACATTTTAAGTTGTCTGACTTCTCTCTCTCTTCATCGCTTTGAGGACAATCTCTGTTCCGTCTGACATTGTGGAGTTGTCTGACTTCTCTCTCTCTTTCCATCCTGTTACCATCTCTGTATCCTGTCTGACATATGTTTGTCTGACCTCTCTTTCTTCCATCGCTGTTGATCAGCCTCTGTTCCTGTCGACTTTTGTGTTGTCTGGACCACTCATTCTTTCCATCGCTGTGACATCCTGTTCCTGGTCTGACATTTTGGTGGTTTCTGACCTCATTTTTCTTTCCATCGCTGTTGTCATCTCTGTTCCTGTCTTGACATTTGGAGTCGTCCTGAACCTCTCTTATTCTTTCCATCGCTGTTGACATCTCAGTTCCTGTCTGCAATTGGGTTTTGTCTGACCACGTCATTCTATCGGTGCTGACGTCTCTCTTTCTGTCCGTTATTTAGTCGTCGAACTGACCAGCACATTTCTCTTTCTATCTATCGGTTGCTGCAGTCTCTATTTATGTCCGTTATTTGTCCGTCTGAACAGTCGCTTTCTTTTTCTATCGTGCTGAAGTCTCTATTTCTGTCAGTATTTGTCGCCTGAACAGCTCTTTCTCTTTCTCTCGGTGCTGACGTCTCTATGCCTGTCCGTTATTTGTCGTCTGACCAGCTTCTCTGGCTGCACCATGCTGGCGTCTCTGTTGCTGTCTGTGATCAGGTGTTGCAGGACCAACTCCTCTACCTGTCCATCATTGCTGGTGACTTTCCTTCTGTCCGTTATTTGATGCTGTTCGATCAGTAGACCCTCTTTCGGGTCTCTTCGCCTGTTGTCTATCACTGCTGTGACTTCCCTTCTGTCCGTTATTTGATGCTGTTTGATCAGTAGATCTCTTTCTGTTTGTCTCTTCGCCTGTTACTCTTCATCAGGTTGCAGGATAAATTAAGACTGCAGTAGCCAAACATGAGCGTCTGAGTGAGACTGTGCTGTACAATCTGGTGACCTGCGTGAGACTGTGCTGTACAATCTGGTGACCTGCGTGAGACTGTGCTGTACAATCTGGTGACAATGTATCAGACTGTGCTGTACAATCTGGTGACAATGTATCAGACTGTGCTGTACGATCTGGTGACCTGCGTGAGACTGTGCTGTACAATCTGTGACAATGTATCAGACCGTGCTGTACAATCTGGTAACAATGTATCAGACTGTGCTGTACAATCTGGTGACAAATGTTTCAGACTGTGCTGTACAATCTGGTGACAATGTATCAGACCGTGCTGTACAATCTGGTGACAATGTATCAGGAGACAAGTGAACTGGAAGCAAAGACAACCCCGTCTGGGTCTCCCAGCACTCCGACCACGAGTCCAAGTCTCTTGACCCGCTTCAGCCGACTGCGTGTCCCAAGCAGGCCTGTGTCCGTCCACCCACTAAAGACTGACACAGCTGTCACTATCTCGTTCCGGGTTCAGGCACACTTGAACGCAACAGACCTGGATTTGGAGTCTCTCTCTATGTCAGCGTCGAAAGCCTAGCTCCACGATGTATTTATTCAAACGTTGATTTACGTTTGTTTTTAAGATTGTTTGTTAGCGGCGAAGGCCGCGTTGAGGTCGACGCAAACCACAGAAAAGTGGCAATGCGGAGGAGTGTAGTTGTGTCTGAGTAACTGCGGGGCAGGCCAGTGCGTGATGGCCTGAAGAGTGGAATTCAGCTTGTGCGTTATAGAAATTCCTCTGACTTCTACGCACACACATACACACAGTGTATACATGACTTCGACACATGCGTTTTTTTTACCTCCACACACTCACACTCTCCCAGAAGGGCGTATTCAGAGAAATGGGAGATTGTGCCTATCCTCCACACACTCACTCACACTCTCCCAGAAGAGCGTATCAGAGAAATGGGAGATTGTGCACTATCCTCCATTTCTCTTATCTCCACACACCCCACACACACTCTCCAAAAGGGCGTATTCAGAGAAATGGGAGATTGTGCACTATCCTCCACACACTCACACTCTCCCAGAAGGGCGTATTCAGAGAAATGGAGATTGTGCACTATCCTCCACACACTCACACTCTCCCAGAAGGGCGTATTCAGTGAAAAGCAGCACAGCGGCGATTGTCGTTTGAATTTGTGTGTGTGTGTGTGTGTGTGTGTGTGTGTGTGTGTTTTGTGTGTGTGTGTGTGTGTGTGTGTGATTTAAGTGACGATGTTTGTTCAGCTACCACTATCTAACTACAATAAAACGATCATCTAACCGATCGTTTTAAGATTCGTTTCAGTCGACAATGCTATCCTCACGGGCAGTTCGATAAGGGAGAGATTGATAGCTCTTGGGAAGTGTTTTTGTCAGATCATGCTGTCCTCACGGGCAGTTCGATAAGGAAGAGATTGATGGGAAGTGTTGTGTCTGTCATTTAACTAGCCTATACAGTTAAATATGATACAGACTTTCAATCAAATAATATCATCTGAAACACAGCTCGTGTGTTGAGCCGTCTTTACTCGGTAGCAGACGTTACAACTCCCGTATATTTTCTTTTTCTTTCACTTCCGGTTCAGGTCATATTCAAATATGGTTAGAGGAACAGCACCTATGATAAAAGGAGAACAACGACACTACAGGCAGCACGCACGCTCTCTCTATTTTGAAAGCGCTTCGGTACGTAAAATGTCGTTGCGTACCCAAGTAACGCATTTTCGCAGAACTTTAGCAACCCAGGGCAACGCTTTGTCTGCCAGTACTGGAATGGTAACCGATACTTCCGCCGCCGGTACGTTCGCCGTTTGTACTATCGCTTGCCGTTTTCTGTGCTTTCGCCGTCTGTACTATCACTTGCCATTTTCTGTGCTTTCGCCGTCTGTAATATCGCCGCATGGTGTTTGCCGCGCGGGACGGTCTATAACGAGGAACTTTTCACCCCAAACAACGTATCTTGTACTGTCTGGACAAGAAAATTTTGGCTGTCGAGTGCTTTTT
>CM031615.1:77401300-77428580 GCA_018398815.1 Conus ventricosus
ACCTTCAGCATCCAGAACTTTGCATTTCTATGAACTTTTTTAGCAAGTTGAAAGCGGACGGTTACCACATTACTCTTGCTTGGGTTCCTGGTCATGTTGGCATCGCGGGAACGAAATGGTTGACCGTTTAGCCAAGAACGCCACAAGAGAGAAACTGTCCAACATTATATCCCCTGTTCAGATGTGAAACCCAAAATTAACGATTATGTGAGAGACCTCTGGCAGGAGGATTGGACCACACAGAACGAGTAACAAACTCTTTCAGATCCGTCCAAACCTTAAGGACTTCCTCCCATCCACGTCGGAGGTCGTAAAGAGGAAACGGTTCTGTGCCGGCTGCACACCGGCCATTCGTATTTTACCCATGCTTACCTTTTAAAGAGTGAAGAAGCTCCGTGGTGCATTCCATGTCATGCGCCACTCACAATGAAACATGTTCTTTTAGAGTGTTGGGATTTGCACGATGTGAGACACAAACATTTTACAGCGGAGTCCATGAAGATCCTGTTCAGGGATGTCCCGCCTGATGTGATCCTTGAGTTTTTGAGAGAGATTAACATTTTTCATCTGATTTAAGATTTTACGGAAGAAAGATTTTTAACAAAGTTTCTGGTGCGTTTGTAGACGTTGTCATTTAATGAGATGTATGAAAGTGGTTTTTTTTTTTTTTTTTTTTTTTTTTTTAAATGACTGGTGAGTTGATTTTAACGTGGTGACAGCCCTGATGTGGCCCTTTGCGGTCGGCTGGGCTATAAGCAACATTATCTTATCTTATCTGATACCTCCTGGCAGCAGTAGAGACACTGTGATGGAACAGTTTGCTTCTTATCAGTGCACAGACATATCGGGTTGTATTGCAGACAGGATAGATGAAACCTGGGCAGCTGTAAGCAAGCTGAAAGATGAAGAAGGTTAGGCCTACATGAAAGAGCTTTCCCTGGCCATGCTGGGTGTTCTGACAGTTCCCCACAGCAATGCACCCTGTGAAAGGATTTTCTCAACAGTGAGAAAAAACAGAACTGATCAAAGAGCTTCACTGGGTGATGATACGCTTGAGGCACTGCTCGTTGTGAAGGCACAGCCTGGGCAGCTGTTTGAACATGAACACCCATCCAAGATGCTACACAAACTCAGGAGTGCTTACTATGTGACTTGCTGTGAACATAATAGACTTGTACCAAAACACATTTTTTTACAAACTGTTAACTTCTGTTGATTATTTTCGGATGTGTCGGAAGATTCTGCATCGTGATCACCTTGTACTGGGACGATTTATGACAAAGGAGTGACTGTGGCAATTCACATGTGTTTCTTTTTCACTTTGTTTTATATGTGTCTTGGAAACATTCAGAATACTGAAAGCTCACCCAAAATACTGAAAATCATTTGCTTGGATACTGGGGTGTCTTGCTGGGGTGCACAGGTCTGAGTTTGTGACAGAAGTCACCATGAGAGCAAGGCGTGAATGACCACAGAGTTTGTGACAGAGGTCACCATGAGAGCAAGACATCAATGACCACAGAGTTTGTGACAGAAGTCACCATGAGAGTAAGACATCAATGACCACAGAGTTTGTGACAGAAGTCACCATGAGAGCAAGGCGTGAAGGACCACAGAGCTTGTGACAGAAGTCACCATGAGAGCAAGGCATCAATGACCACAGAGTTTGTGACAGAAGTCACTATGAGAGCAAGGTGTGAAGGACCACAGAGTTTGTGACAGAGGTCAGCATAGGGAGCAAGGCGTGAATGACCACAGAGTTTGTGACAGAGGTCACCATGAGAGCAAGGCGTGAATGACCACAGAGTTTGTGACAGAGGTCACCATGAGAGCAAGACATCAATGACCACAGAGTTTGTGACAGAGGTCAGCATAGGAGCAAGGCGTGAATGACCACAGAGTTTGTGACAGAGGTCACCATGAGAGCAAGACATCAATGACCACGGAGTTTGTGACAGAGGTCACCATGAGAGCAAGACATCAATGACCACGGAGTTTGTGACAGAGGTCACCATGAGAGCAAGGCGTGAAGGATCACAGAGTTTGTGACAGAGGTCACCATGAGAGCAAGGCGTGAAGGACCACAGAGTTTGTGACAGAGGTCACCATGACAGGCATGCCTACTATCCCTGACCATCTGGGATTTGTCCCGGAAAGTTGATTTTAGAAACCACTGTCCCGGAAATCCTGGATTTGCAACACGCGTCCCGGAAAAAAAAAATCAGGGTCCCGGAAAAAGTTAAAAAGTCGTTCTTATCGTGTTGTACAGAACTGAGCCAAGAATATCGTCTGCTAGAGTGAGTAGACGTAATACGCATGCGCACAAAAAAAACACGCCTCACTTTCAAGTCAGAACATGGCGTCGAAGAGGAGACATGATGTCGACACAGAGTCAGATTCTGACTCTTCGGATGGGTCAGAAAGGAGTGAAAAGAAGAAGAAAACGACCGTGAAGCGAGGTTGTGCCTTCAAAAAGAATTCTCGGAAAGTGGCCTTATCTACAACAAGGGAGGAAAGGAGTTTCGTTTATCTTGACACTGTCCTGTCCCTGATTTACGGATTTGTCCCTGATTTCTGTCTGTATTGTTCCTGAAAGCAAATTTTGGGGTAGGCATGCCTACCATGAGAGCAAGGCATCAATGACCACAGAGTTTGTGACAGAAGTCACCATGAGAGCAAGGCGTGAAGGACCACAGAGTTTGTGACAGAGGTCACCGTGAGAGCAAGGCATCAATGACCACACACTTTGTGACAGAAGTCACCATGAGAACAAGGCGTGAAGGACCACATAGTTTGTGACAGAGGTCACCATGAGAGCAAGGCGTGAATGACCACAGAGTTTGTGACAGAAGTCACCATGAGAGCAAGGCATCAATGACCACAGAGTTTGTGACAGAAGTCACCATGAGAGCAAGGCGTGAAGGACCACACAGTTTGTGACAGAAGTCACCATGAGAGCAAGGTGTGAAGGACCACAGCGTTTGTGACAGAAGTCACCATGAGAGCAAGATGTGAAGGACCACAGAGTTTGTGACAGAGGTCACCATGAGAGCAAGGCATCAATGACCACAGAGTTTGTGACAGAGGTCACCATGAGAGCAAGGTGTGAAGGACCACACAGTTTGTGACAGAGGTCACCATGAGAGCAAGGTGTGAAGGACCACAGAGTTTGTGACAGAGGTCACCATGAGAGCAAGGCATCAATGACCACAGAGTTTGTGACAGAAGTCACCATGAGAGCAAGGCGTGAAGGACCACAGAGTTTGTGACAGAAGTCACCATGAGAGCAAGATGTGAAGGACCACAGAGTTTATGACAGAGATCACCATGAGAGCAAGGTGTGAAGGACCACAGAGTTTGTGACAGAGGTCACCATGAGAGCAAGGCGTGAAGGACCGCAGAGTTTGTGACAGAAGTCACCATGAGAGCAAGGTGTGAAGGACCACAGAGTTTGTGACAGAAGTCACCATGAGAGCAAGGTGTGAAGGACCGCAGAGTTTGTGACAGAAGTCACCATGAGAGCAAGGTGTGAAGGACCACAGAGTTTGTGACAGAAATCACCATGAGAGCAAGGTGTGAAGGACCACACAGTTTGTGACAGAAGTCACCATGAGAGCAAGGTGTGAAGGACCACAGAGTTTGTGACAGAAGTCACCATGAGAGCAAGGCATGAAGGACCACAGAGTTTGTGACAGAGGTCACCATGAGAGCAAGGTGTGAAGGACCACAGAGTTTGTGACAAAAGTCACCATGAGAGCAAGGTGTGAAGGACCACAGAGTTTGTGACAGAAGTCACCATGGGAGCAAGGCGTGAAGGACCACAGGATTTGTGACAGAAGTCACCATGAGAGCAAGGTGTGAAGGACCACAGGGTTTGTGACAGAGGTCACCATGAGAGCAAGGTTGTGAAGGACCACAGAGTTTGTGACAGAGGTCACCATGAGAGCAAGGTGTGAAGGATCACAGAGTTTGTGACAGAAGTCACCATGAGAGCAAGGTGTGAAGGACCACAGAGTTTGTGACAGAAGTCACCATGAGAGCAAGGTGTGAAGGACCACAGAGTTTGTGACAGAAGTCACCATGAGAGCAAGGCATCAATGACCACAGAGTTTGTGACAGAAGTCACCATGAGAGCAAGGTGTGAAGGACCACAGGGTTTGTGACAGAAGTCACCATGAGAGCAAGGCATCAATGACCACAGAGTTTGTGACAGAAGTCACCATGAGAGCAAGGTGTGAAGGACCACAGAGTTTGTGACAGAAGTCACCATGAGAGCAAGGCATCAATGACCACAGAGTTTGTGACAGAAGTCACCATGAGAGCAAGGTGTGAAGGACCACAGGATTTGTGACAGAGGTCACCATGAGAGCAAGGCATCAATGACCACACACTTTGTGACAGAAGTCACCATGAGAACAAGGCGTGAAGGACCACATAGTTTGTGACAGAGGTCACCATGAGAGCAAGGCGTGAATGACCACAGAGTTTGTGACAGAGGTCACCATGAGAGCAAGGCATCAATGACCACAGAGTTTGTGACAGAAGTCACCATGAGAGCAAGGCGTGAAGGACCACACAGTTTGTGACAGAAGTCACCATGAGAGCAAGGCGTGAAGGACCACAGGGTTTGTGACAGAAGTCACCATGAGAGCAAGGCATGAAGGACCACACAGTTTGTGATGGAAGTCACCATGAGAGCAAGGCGTGAAATGACCACAGAGTTTGTGACAGAAGTCACCATGAGAGCAAGGTGTGAAGGACCACAGAGTTTGTGACAGAAGTCACCATGAGAGCAAGGTGTGAAGGACCACAGAGTTTTGACAGAAGTCACCATGAGAGCAAGGTGTGAAGGACCACAGGGTTTGTGACAGAGGTCACCATGAGAGCAAGGTGTGAAGGACCACAGAGTTTGTGACAGAGGTCACCATGAGAGCAAGGTGTGAAGGATCACAGAGTTTGTGACAGAAGTCACCATGAGAGCAATGTGTGAAGGACCACAGAGTTTGTGACAGAAGTCACCATGAGAGCAAGGTGTGAAGGACCAGAGTTTGTGACAGAGGTCACCATGAGAGCAAGGTGTGAAGGACCACAGAGTTTGTGACAGAAGTCACCATGAGAGCAAGGTGTGAAGGACCACAGAGTTTGTGACAGAAGTCACCATGAGAGCAAGGTGTGAAGGACCACAGAGTTTGTGACAGAGGTCACCATGAGAGCAAGGTGTGAAGGACCACAGAGTTTGTGACAGAAGTCACCATGAGAGCAAGGTGTGAAGGACCACAGAGTTTGTGACAGAAGTCACCATGAGAGCAAGGTGTGAAGGACCACACAGTTTGTGACAGAAGTCACCATGAGAGCAAGGTGTGAAGGACCACAGAGTTTGTGACAGAAGTCACCATGAGAGCAAGGTGTGAAGGACCACAGAGTTTGTGACAGAGGTCACCATGAGAGCAAGACATCAATGACCACAGAGTTTGTGACTGAAGTCACCATGAGAGCAAGGCGTGAAGGACCACAGAGTTTTTGACAGAGGTCACCATGAGAGCAAGGCATGAAGGACCACAGAGTTTGTGACAGAGGTCACCATGAGAGCAAGGTGTGACGGACCACAGAGTTTGTGACAGAGGTCACCATGAGAACAAGGCATCAATGACCACGGCATTTGTGACAGAAGTCACCATGAGAGCAAGGTGTGAAGGACCACTGAGTTTGTGACAGAGGTCACCATGAGAGCAAGGTGTGAAGGACCACAGAGCTTGTGACTCTTTACTTTTTTGTTATGCTGAGCAGTGAGGATGAGGATGATGAATGATGGTGCTGCAGAGTTCCAGTCCAGTCTCAGACTGCGTGAAGGGCTGACCACTACACATGCTGTCATCATATAGTCTGCCCTGACCACTACACATACTGTCATCATATAGTCTGCCCTGACCACTACACATACTGTCATCATATAGTCTGCCCTGACCACTACACATACTGTCATCATATAGTCTGCCCTGACCACTACACATACTGTCATCATATAGTCTGCCACAGACTGCATGAAGGGCTGACCACTACACATACTGTCATCATATAGTCTGCCACAGACTGCATGAGGGGCTGACCACTACACTTACTGTCATCATATAGTCTGCCACAGACTGCATGAAGGGCTGACCACTACACTTACTGTCATCATATAGTCTGCCACAGACTGCATGAAGGGCTGACCACTACACTTACTGTCATCATATAGTCTGCCACAGACTGCATGAAGGGCTGACCACTACACTTACTGTCATCATATAGTCTGCCACAGACTGCATGAAGGGCTGACCACTACACATGCAGTCATCATTATAGTCTGCCACAGACTGCATGAAGGGCTGACCACTACACATGCTGTCATCATATAGTCTGCCACAGACTGCATGAAGGGCTGACCACTACACATGCTGTCACCATATAGTCTGCCCTGACCACTACACATACTGTCATCATATAGTCTGCCCTGACCACTACACATACTGTCATCATATAGTCTGCCACAGACTGCATGAAGGGCTGACCACTACATATACTGTCATCATATAGTCTGCCCTGACCACTACATATACTGTCATCATATAGTCTGCCACAGACTGCATGAAGGGCTGACCACTACACATACTGTCATCATTTAGTCTGCCACAGACTGCATGAAGGGCTGACCACTACACTTTACTGTCATCATATAGTCTGCCACAGACTGCATGAAGGGCTGACCACTACATATACTGTCATCTTTATAGTCTGCCACAGACTGCATGAAGGGCTGACCACTACACCTACTGTCATCATATAGTCTGCCACAGACTGCATGAAGGGCTGACCACTACACATACTGTCATCATATAGTCTGCCACAGACTGCATGAAGGGCTGACCACTACATATACTGTCGTCATATAGTCTGCCACAGACTGCATGAAGGGCTGACCACTACACATACTGTCATCATATAGTCTGCCACAGACTGCATGAAGGGCTGACCACTACACATACTGTCATCATATAGTCTGCCACAGACTGCATAAAGGGCTGACCACTACACATACTGTCATCATATAGTCTGCCACAGACTGCATGAAGGGCTGACCACTACATATACTGTCATCATATAGTCTGCCACAGACTGCATGAAGGACTGACCACTACACATACTGTCATCATATAGTCTGCCACAGACTGCATGAAGGGCTGACCACTACACCTACTGTCATCATATAGTCTGCCACAGACTGCATGAAGGGCTGACCACTACATATACTGTCATCACATAGTCTGCCACAGACTGCATGAAGGGCTGACCACTACACATACTGTCATCATATAGTCTGCCACAGACTGCATAAAGGGCTGACTCGTGGAGAGCGTGGCAGCAGAGAGTCCTCAGAAGAGAAGCCCCCTTCAAGCAAGTGTTTCGGCCCTTATCTCCTGACACTCTAGGGGGGTTGGGCCACACCCGGTTCATGACCGGATGTCCCTCTGCTGCCCCTTTTTTGTTTCCCCATCTTGGGACGAGCCATGGCTGGGATTCGAACCCATGACCCTCTGGTAATGCTCATTTTCCACTTAATGACTCGCGCTTTAACCACTGAGCCACAGGGACACCTGATATTTGTAGGGAAATTAAGCCTTATGAAGTTCACTTTTGTTCCTCCTTGACCAGATCCAGCTTGAACACCTCTCTGCCGCTTCTGCCATTGCTTTCAGGGCTCTGGTTTTTTCCTTCCCCGCAACTGAGAGCTGTTTCATGAGGCTGTATGCAGACGTTCCTACAAATCCCCTAGCTCCAATTTCTGCAGTGAGGACTTTGACCAGATAGCCTTCTCTCCTCAGGCTGTTTGCCAGATCAGCATACTTTTCAGTCTTGTAGATTTGAGCTGCCTCCATTCTGTTCTCATATGGCACCGTGAGCTCGATCATGATCAGCTGCTTGGTTGACTTAGAGTGGACTACTATGTCTGGTCTCATGCCACTCTTGCTGATGATCTCTGGGTGACTCTTCCATTCTGGGAGGTCTGCAGTGCACTCCCAGTCATCTGCCCCGTCCAGCAGACTCTGCCTGCATGTTTCGAGTGGCACTGTTGTTCTTGGCCATGATTTGCTGCCTCCTGCCGTGAAGAATGTTGCGGGTGCTTTTGGAGTCCTGATTCGCCCTTTTGTGGTGTTGGTACTAGCCCAGACTACTTGTACAATCTCTTTGAGCACTTGGTTGTGCCTCCATGTGTACCTTCCTTGAGCCAGGGCTACTTTACATGAGCTTAGAACATGCTCCACTGTTTGTTTTTCATGTCATCATATAGTCTGCCACAGACTGCATGAAGGGCTGACCACTACACATACTGTCATCATATAGTCTGCCACAGACTGCATGGAGGGCTGACCACTACATATACTGTCATCATATAGTCTGCCACAGACTGCATGAAGGGCTGACCACTACATATACTGTCATCATATAGTCTGCCACAGACTGCATAAAGGGCTGACCACTACACATACTGTCATCATATAGTCTGCCACAGACTGCATGAAGGGCTGACCACTACACATACTGTCATCATATAGTCTGCCCTGACCACTACACTTACTGTCATCATATAGTCTGCCACAGACTGCGTGAAGGACTGACCACTACACTTACTGTCATCATATAGTCTGCCCTGACCACTACACATACTGTCATCATATAGTCTGCCCTGACCACTACACTTACTGTCATCATATAGTCTGCCACAGACTGCATAAAAGGCTGACCACTACACATACTGTCATCATATAGTCTGCCCTGACCACTACACTTACTGTCATCATATAGTCTGCACAGACTGCATGAAGGACTGACCACTACACTTACTGTCATCATATAGTCTGCCCTGACCACTACACATACTGTCATCATATAGTCTGCCCTGACCACTACACTTACTGTCATCATATAGTCTGCCACAGACTGCATAAAAGGCTGACCACTACACATACTGTCATCATATAGTCTGCCACAGACTGCATAAAGGGCTGACCACTACACATACTGTCATCATATAGTCTGCCACAGACTGCATAAAAGGCTGACCACTACACATGCTGTCATCATATAGTCTGCCACAGACTGCATGAAGGGCTGACCACTATGCCACAGACTGCATGAAGGGCTGACCACTACGCATACTGTCATCATATAGTCTGCCACAGACTGCATAAAGGGCTGACCACTACACATACTGTCATCATATAGTCTGCCACAGACTGCATGAAGGGCTGACCACTACACTTACTGTCATCATATAGTCTGCCACAGACTGCTTAAAAGGCTGACCACTACACTCAGTCATCATATAGTCTGCCACAGACCCAAGAGATACAACACTTGGCAGTGTTTGCTCAGGGAAGTTGATCACCAATCTTGGAGACCCAACCATTAAATGAATGAATCTTGATGATGTGTTCCTGGTAGAACCCATAGCAGACTTTGCTCGGGATAGGGTCGGGTCAGGACAGAAAATCCCACAAATTAATGGCTCTGATGGGAATGGAACACATGACCTCCTAGCCAGGGGCCTGCAACGCTAACCATTACTCCACTTGTCAGTTTGGCACCCGCATATTTTTTTTGGTCGTTTTGTATTCCTGTGTTTATCCATATGTACACATAGAATGCATGCACTCATTTCTATTGTAAGGTTCTATATTATTGATTATTATTGGATAATTTTGGTCTGATCATTGATTAAAAGTAGGCAGTGGAAAGACAGATTGGATGGCAGGGTGTGTAGACCAACTCTAAGGTTGAAGTGATATGCACATAGAACATTGAAAAGTAACACAGTCCTCAGTGTGTTACCATTGCTTGTGAAGGTTATGCTGCAGCTGCCTTTTGCACAGGCATTATGCGCTCAGTCATGGTTCAAACCAGACAGAACTTGTGTGCTCAATGAAACATAGGGAGACACACACACCTTCTTAACGCCAGAAGATATTCCCATGGGGAATGTTGGTTGATGATTACTGGGTACCTGTGGAATGTTGGTTGATGATTACTGGGTACCTGTGAAATGTAGGTTGATGATTACTGGGTACCTGTGGAATGTTGGTTGATGATTACTGGGTACCTGTGGAATGTTGGTTGATGGTAAGGTTACAAGGTACCTATGGAATGTTGGTTGATGATTACTAGGTACCTGTGCAATGTTGGTTGATGATTACGAGATACCTGTGCAATGTTGGTTGATGATTACAAGATACCTGCATTGAAGTGCTGTTGAAGAGGGATCAACTGTGTGCATGTGTCCAGCCTCTGCTGATCGGAGGGATGCGGGACAGGGACGAGGTGTACGAGTACCTCGTGATCTATGGCACGGTGTTGAACCTGCCCTTTGCTGCCAACAGCGGGGCTGTGGACCGGTCATCTCCCGCGCCAAGGGAACAGACCCGCTCCCACAAACACCAACACCGGTCCAGTACTGTCCGTTTTCAGAACTTTAGTATTGGAGTGTCAGATTAAATGTCAGAGTGTGTGTGTGTGTGACCATGTGTGAACACTGGGAAGAGGTTTTGTTCATTTATATATGGTTGTGTGGCTACGAGTGAAAATGAGCATTGTTTGCCAAAAATCGGATGATTTATCATAGAGGCCATGCTCTTTCAAAATCAAATGCATGTACATTTTTTTTTCATAATGAACCTGTGATTTTTAGGAGATCTCTATTTTCAGACCACACACGTTAAAGTATGTACATTGAAGTCAGATCAGAAACTAACACCCTGTCTGTCGTCCTCTTGCATCTCTGATCCGCATTTCTACATCTTCTGCTCTCTCCTCTCTGTTAGGAAATAAATGATAATGGATAAAACATGGATAAAAGCAACATTGTAAATACTCTTGCTGTCTGTCTCTTTACTTTCTCTTTCTGTATAAGAAAAAAAACCATGTTCCTCATTTTTGTAACTGAAAAACGTTGAACTGCAAACTGCATGAGTTTGTGGGGAAACAGTTTTGAACTGCAGATTGGCCAATTCCATAAAAATTTGGATATCTGGAAGAAACAGGCTCTGTGTTGACTGAAGAGAAGTGTTTTCCAGAAAGGGTAATGAGAATGGAGATGCTTTGCTTTATTGAACTTAATTGACAATCGATTTGAAAATCATCACAGGGGTCACAAGCGTAATGAAAATGACTAAACAAGAGAGGAAAGTACCCCTCTCCCCAACCTCAGTATCCCATCTCTGTCTGGAACCAAGATGCTTTGGACAAAGATTGAAAGGTACATTTTATTTCAGTAGCATTTTGTTATGTACAAAGTGTAAATAGGTATAAATTGTTGGTTGTAGTGTGTTTTACAGTATTGATAACGTCATTTGAAAAAATGTATCTGACCATATACAGCAGACTTTTTGTGTCAAATTCATTTGTACTTAAAACCTTTCACACTGAAGTAATCAGTGTTGTACTGAATGGACTTCGTCACTCCTCTTAGTCGACATGCTGCAACTGGTCTGGAGAGTAAACATATCCATTACAATGCCAAGAACCTTTGCTCATCAATGTGTTTGTATAGATCTGTATGATGATGAACACACATTTTACTTCCATTTAGCTTGTAAAGGTCTTCTGTTGAACAGATTGACAAAAATCATTATTTAGAATCGGAGACCACCTGTCTACTAAGCAATTAGAGCCCACTGCTGAACCCAGCTTGTAAAGGTCTTCTGTTGAACAGATTGACAAAAATCATTATTTAGAATCGGAGACCACCTGTCTACTAAGCAACTAGAGTCCACTGCTGAACCCAGCAAGACCCAGGGTTAAGTAGTTCGTTGAAAATGACTGCTGTTTGAATTTCCATAGGTAAGCTCTAAGATGGAGTCATCTGCATTTATTTCATGGTAGGGGAGGGGTGCATTTCATTGTCTGTTCCTGCTCAATGTCCTTGCTCCTGGCTCCTCATTACGGCTTGCTGGTGCACAGCCTCACCGAGGTCTGTTGTGTCGGTGACCGTGCCAGTGCTGCACAAGGAGCCGTCACTGTGGGATCATGATGCAGCCCACCAGATGAGACTCTGCTGCCGAATCGTTCAGGGGTGTTCAGGGCTGCGTACTGTGATCCACAGTGTGTAGGTCACTGTCTACACTGGTTCATCATGGAGCCTGTGTTAGTGTCGGTCCCCCAGGATGTCTTGTCACAGTGATGGACGTGGAGGAGGAATCAGAACTTGGTCACAATGAGAGCAGGGCAAAAAGAGCCATGAATTGCATGCCTTTGGTTGTTGCTTTTTTTCATGGTGGTCAGTTAGGACGCAGTTGATACTCTAAGGTTCATTCAGTTCAAGAGAACTGGATATGGTCGTACAGTTTGTTCAGTTTTGTAATGTATCCTGGCATCACCCATCAAGATAACTGGATATGGTTGTACTGTTTGTTCAGTTTTGTGATGTATCCTGGCATCACCCAGGTCTGGGAGACTGCAAGGTCTGCAGCTGGTCAGGAACTTTGAGCAGTGACCTCAAGAGACAGAGCCCATCAACAAGATGAGCTGGACCAGTGGTTCTCCCTTACATTGTGTTTGTCCGTGAGTGAATTGCGTTGACCAGAATAGTGCTCAAAACTGTGCATACTGAGGGACCTGAGATCCTGACATTCCAGATGGGGCTACATGGCACACACACACTTTGTGGAATTTATTGTGTGTTTCATGCAAGGTTTGTGATGGTATGGTCAGGCACATGTGTCGGATCACATAAGAGGTTGGTCTGTAAACATGCTGTTGTTATATTCTTTTGTAAGAAGAATTTGTTAGCCACGGATTGTCATGTCAAACGATGACACATTCAAAGGTTTTTTTCCCCCTTTTAAGGATTTTGTCTTGCTTCCTTTCTTCTGATGTAGGACGTGTCTTGGTACATCCGGTCGGGAGTGTGTATGTCAGGTCAGAAACATGGCATCAGATTTGTACATTGAATTGAGTAGATTTGTACATAGAATTGAGTATTGTAAGGTTACATCAGGGTTATAGAAATATATCTGCCTCCTTACAGGATGGGTTATAGAAAAGATCAGGTTATCAAAAAGGTCATTCAAAATTGTTTAATAACTAATGCTCTTTCCAATATGTTCTTTAATTTTGGTAGAGAGCTTGATGTTACAGCCTTGTCATGGGTTGTCCATGTGTGGGTTGTCAGTGAGTCACAGCATAATGTTATTTGGATTACTTTTCTCAGCATGACCAAACTGTGAATACTGCCTTGAATTATGGCAAGACCTTCCCACCATGTCCTTGCTGAGGATGTTCTCCAACTGCAAACAGACTTGATTTAGGATGACATTTTCAGCAATATTTAAACATCACAAATTGGCGTTCACTTGCTTTGAAATTGTGATCACTTGCTATTTTATACACTGAAATTGAAAGGCATGTCAAGATGATACTTACTCCAAATATTGACGTATATTCCAGCAAGATTAGATCTTTTGTCTGATTCGTTGCAAGCCTGCATAATGAGGAGTGAAAAGTCAAGGTTGCCCATCTGGTATCAACGGGGGTAACACAGGGGGCGTACTTCCATGTTCCACCCCCCCCCCCCCCCCCCCCCCCTAGCTTTTCTTCCTTTTAAGAGAAAATCAGTCACACTTATGTGTGCAAGGTACGGCTGTCTCCTGTGATATGTCTCACAGTATTGTTTTCTTAGCACCATCTTCTCCTCCTATCCCCAACGACATAACAGCCATGCAGGCAGCTTGGTCTCGCTGTACTTTACCAAGCATGAGGGGGTCTAGTGAGCAGGTTGGCGAGGCGGTCAACAGTGCATGATTTCAACAAGTTGGCCATTCATATGCTATTGATCCCCACAAGGAATTTAAGTATTTTTGGTAAGCAAGATTGAGACACTAATAGCGTGAGCCAAAACTGAAGTTAATTGCTGTTGAACAACTGAGAGCTGTTGTTGGCTTTGGTAATGATAGCGATTGTGTGCGGCAGTGAGAATGTCTCTCCACTGTGAGCGAGTTGGGAGAATGAGGTCCCGTGGGAGCGTAGAAAGCACCATTCTGCACAGAGTTGAGGAACTGTCCTATGGCTCGCATGAAAGCAGGTTCAGACAGGGACAATAGGCCTCGTTGTTGGTGTCGGTGACATCCAGTGTATGCTGGGACCGTGCAGACGTATTGATGGCCTTAAGTTCAGCACTCTGTAGGATATTTTAAAAGAATGATTTGTTTCAATAAATGATTTCATTCTGTATGCATGCAGGGCGTGTGCGGTTGCAAATGTGGCTATGAAGAGAGAATGGGGTTCTGTGCAATTTTGTGGCTCTGTATGTCAGAGAGCGTTGTGGGTGTGCATGTTCACTGTGAGTGTGTGTGTGGATTTTAGTGCAGTTGTTGTGGATGCTTAGCGTGTGTGTGTGTTTTTGCCTATTGTACATGCTTGTGTGCATGTTGGCATCTTGCATTTTTATCCTGATAATTATTATATAATTTTGAAATTGGTGTTGACCATATCACTCTCAGTTTTTCAATAATCTGTCTATTCATCAATTTTACAGCAAAACTCCTATTGTATTCACTTGTTTAGTCACAGAGATATCTGCATTTGTTATGCACCGTTATGTATATTCGGTTATGTCTGTAGAGTAGGGATGTCTGTAGAGAATTGTCCTGGGAGTGTATGAAATAGACAGTTGAGTGGTGAAAGGGTATGTGTTTTGAACCAAGCAGAGATGCAAAACCAGATATGGATGGGGAAACTAATTTTCAGACCATAGACTTTGCATTAAATGGCCTAATGCACCTGAATAGACTTCGAGTTTCTATACTTTACGGTGAAATGAGTCTAAAAATAAGTAATGGTGCAGCTAGATAAAACTTTCGTATTTCATCAAGATAGATCTTTTAACAGCAGTATTGGATGATTGTACATTTTGCTGATTGTCCTAAATAGGATAGAGATTGAGGTCGCCAGTTGTGGGGAAAATCTGAAATGCATGCATCAAATGCAGGAGGAAAGACTCATTTATACAAGTAATCATAGTTAGTTCATGATATATAAGTTATTTTTTTGTCTTAGCCACTTTAAATGTTTGGTGACTTGTTGGTTTATGAAAAAGTTATGTGATATCAAAGGTTTGACTGAAACTATTGGAGTTGCTTCAGTTTTCTACCTGAGATAAGGGACAGTGCAGAAATGAAGACTTGGCAGGTGTCTGTTGTGCAATAGCAGAGTAAGGACAGTGCAGAATATGAAGATTGGCAGGTGTCTGTTGTGACAATAGCCAGTAGTAAGGTCAGTGAGAAAGGATGACTTGGCAGGTGTCTGTTGTGCAATAGCTGAGAAAGTGGAGAGGATACTTGTTCACTTATATGTTCGCTACTCTTTTAGCACCACTGGAAAACAGTTGACCTGTGTGTGTGTGTGTGTGTGTGTGTGTGTGTGTGTTTGAGTGTGTGCTTGTGTGCCCTGTGTTGTGTTTTATATGCGGTTTTGGTCAAAAGTAGGGTTTTGGCGAGGCTGGAGGGTGCTATTACATGTGTGGTTTTATTATGTTGCGTGTGTCTGTGGCGACATTACTGCATGTTTTTTGTGTACATTGGATGTCGTATGTATGTGTTATGTTGGTGAATGATTTATCACGTTGCCTCATTCCTTCCCC
The DNA here is from genome assembly GCA_018398815.1 of Conus ventricosus. Lineage (NCBI taxonomy): Eukaryota > Metazoa > Mollusca > Gastropoda > Neogastropoda > Conidae > Conus > Conus ventricosus. The sequence goes on from CM031615.1 coordinate 77,416,971, forward strand.
AATTGTTTCCCAACATCTTCCTCATGTGGTCGCTGTTTCTACTTGCAATGCGTGTGGAACCTAGCATCGTTTTTTTCTTTTTCTTTTTTTTTACAACTCCTGCCAGTCAAAATGTTCTTTTATTTTTTGATGAAGGGCACAATTTGGTTTCAGTTGCGGAAGGCACAGAATAAACTACGTTGTTTCGTTTGTATTGTGTCTGTTTTTATGCTAATTCACCAATTTTCACTAACGGAATTCATGTTACAAACAAATGGGTTGATTGTGGGAGCTTGTCTATGTGCATGCTTCGTTCCACAACTTGTATGTATGGTAGGCCAGATTGTGACTGGAATTGACCAGACTGTTGAAAGATGAAATCGTACTTTACAGTTGATCTGGCATATTCCCTGGGGATTAAGCTTTAGGTTTGTATGCTCTGTATCATCAGACTCAGCTGTGCTGCAAGTGATAAATGTTGTGAAACAGGATCAAAGGAATCCCTTGTACATTGTGATTTTCAGTTTATTTTTGTAAATAAGTTCGTTATCCTGAACTTTGACTTTTGTGGTTGTTTGTTGATTAATTGATGAGTGGTTGAATGTTATGTAATCCAGTTGCCAACCAACCTACAATGAGGGTGCTCTTTGGTATGGTCATGTCAAACTATGCCCACAGCAGTGTATTGTAGTACCAGTCTGTCTCCTTTGCAATTGACATTGATTGTTGTGACTCCCCAATGACAATTTCTGAATTGGATTTTGAATGGTCTTTTTCTTGCATCCCTTGAGTTTAATGTCTGTGATTTTCTACCATTATCAGTTAGAAATGTAAAGTTTTCTGTAGTATGAATGACTTCAGTGATTAACATGAAAAAATGATATAAAATATTTCTGTATTTTTAGGAATTGCATGCATGGTGTTGCTGAGTCTACAGTATTTATCAAGTTCATAATCTTCTATTCTTGTTCAGTTGCTCTCCTGAACATATCGATGGTATAAGAAGTTTGAGGTTTGGATCTAACAAAATTACAAATGGCATTTTTTGAAACTGGATTAAGCAAACCTGATTGGCTATGATCGTGTTTGAAATTAAGCAGTTCCTAATCTCAGAAAGCAGGTCACTGGTACAAGCATGTCCTTATTGTGTCATTTCTTACTAACAGGAATTCTGGTATCTTTCTTGCACTCTCCAGACAGCCTGTGTCAAACAAGTTTCCAGTAGGTTTTAGTTCCATAATAATGTTCTCAGTAAACATTCTATTGCTAAGATTTTTCTGAATTCATTCCTTTTGTGATTATACCTTTTTTTGGTTGCATAGTGGATGTTACTTGTGTACTTGGGTTTTTTATTATTGCAGTCATGAGTAAATGTCAAATTGAATGTAAAAGATCTGCTTTTCAAACTTGAAGGATTTAGTGTATTTGCAAATCAAGTTCTGTTTCCATAATGATGAAATGACTTATAAGCAGAGTTTTCTGAAAAATTTTAATTGTGCGAATGAAGTTTCTCTGTGTTTATTTCATAATGTTTTGAATAATCAATCTGTTTTCTGTGTTCACATCTATCATTAATTTTGTTTTCAAGTATGAAGAATATTTTTTTACACAGTCTATACATTTTCTGTGAAATATGAGAATTTCTGTGCGCATTTTTATTTAGGAATGATCATGTCACTATGTTGATAAGTATTATGGCCTGAAACCTTTACAAACGGAGATGAATTACAGCTTATATTTGATATGAAGATGTATAGGCTTGATCATTTGTCATAAAATGCTTGTTTAGAGTCAAGTGTATTAATGTTCATATTGTTTTGTCACTGACTCTATGGTTATGATTTTTGTCTAAGAGTTTGTGTCACTTGTGTTAGTTTCATATGCCTGTTTGCTTTTTTATGATGCAAAATCATTTTAAATCATTAATGATTTGATGATAGGCCTATACAATGGGATGTTGAATGCAAGTTCATTTTACCTGGGTACTGAGAATTGTGTGATATAGTTCTTTGAGGACATTACTCATGACAAAAATATGGAACCAACGGTGATTTGAATTTTAGCACCCATCACATGTATGTTGCTCATTTGTGTGTGTGGTTGTGCTGTGTGTGTGTGTGTGTGTGTGTGTGTGTGACTCTGTCGTATGGTTAAACAGGGACATTTTTACTAAGTAAAAATGGCCATTTAGCATCTACGAAAGAATAGAAAGAAAAACAATATGGGGATGGGGAAATGGGAGTATCGTTGCACATTTGCAAGCAAAATCGATTGCATTGTGAGTGGACAAGTGAGCTTTATGTAACCGAATAAGAAACTGATGTTTAACGATGGCATTGCAAGCAAAAAGAATGATTTGTGAGTGGTCAATCTGTGAGCTTTATGTAATCCGAATAAGACATCGCATGTTTTTACTCCATTTGGAAAATGGAGCATAACACCTTGTGTACATTAAGACATAGAGTTGACAGGTGAGCTCCTAGGAAGTGACATAAGATGATCACCACTTATCCTCACATTTTGATAATGTGGATGACTATAGCTTGAGAATCTGGTGACATGTTTAAATTGTCAGGAAGTGAATATAGGAGGATGAACCAGGTAAGTTTTTCATATCCCAACAAACTATTTAGATGTGACTATCAGAACTTTTTTTATTTGTGAAATCAATTTATCAGTGTTGATCATGACTCTTTAAGCGGAAGGAAAGAAGGACCACCTGCACTGACTGGTGAGGCAAATCTTGGAAGGTGGATGGTTGCTATTACGCATTTGAAATACAAGAGAGGGGTTTTTTTTCAAGTTGAATTGTAGGCCTGACCCGCTGTTTGCCCGGTTGATTCCTGTGGCTAAATCTAGCAGTACACAAGGCGTGTGCGCACTATTTGTGGCTGTTTGCCGGTTGCTTCCTGTGGCTAAATATAGCTGTACAACCAGGCGTGTGCATGCACTATTTGTGGCTGTGTGCCGGTTGCTTCCGGGTGGCTATATCTAGCCAGTACAACGGCGTGGCTGCACTCTTCTTTCCAATCGTTTACTATGTTTACAACATGGGCATGAATCCTGTTGCCGTGAATATTAATTTTCACAAAAAATGTGAAGATTCTAAGTTGCTAGTGTTATTGAAATATTCTCTAAATGTGAAGATTCTAGTTGACCTTGTTATTAATATTCACAAAATGTGAAGATTACTAGTGCACCGTGTATATTAATATTCACAAAAGTGAGAAAGATTCTAGTTGCCGGTGTAGATTAATATTCACAAATGGAGAATCTAGGTGCATGTGTTTATTAATATTCTCAAATGTGAAGAATCTAGTTGCCGGCTGTTTTTTAAATATCACAAATGTGATGAATCTAGTTGCCGGGAGTTTTTTAATATTCACAAAATGTGAAGTATCTGTTGACTGGTATATTAAAATATTCACAAAATGTTGAAGAAAGAATTCTAGTTGCGGTGTATATTATTTTGAATAATGAATGATATGGAGATCCTACCAAAGAAACATTTATCAGTGCAGTTCATAATTCAGTGCCTCTCTGTGTAAAATCCATTTAATCTTTTCATACAAATGAAATAAAACTAAAATTACTCTTAATGGGTTAAAGTTACAAAAGTCCATTTCATCTTTCATAAAAATGAGATCAATGTGATCTTTAAAGGCTAATAAGTTAAAATAAAGGTCCAATTTCATCTTTCATACAAAGAGCATACAATGTAATCTTTAAATGGTAAAGTTAAAAAGTCCATGTATCGTTCATACGAAAAGAGATCAATGTATCTTAAAAGGGTAAAGGTAAAAAAAGTTCTTTTCATCTTTCATATGCGAAGAGATCATTTATATCTTAAAATGGTAAAGTTAAAAATAAAGGTCCTTTTTCGTCATTTCTAAAGTGGGGCAATGTGATCTTAAAAGGGTAGTGTTAGAAAATTTCATTTATTTTCATACAAATGAGATACAAGGTGGATTATTAAAAGGGTAGAGTTAGAAAAAGTTATTTCATCGTTCATACAAGTGAGGTCAATGTGATCTTTAAAAGGGTAGAGTTAGAAATAGTTATTTCATCTTGCATACTAATGAGATCAATGTGATCTTAAAAGGGTAAAGTTTTTTTAAATAAATTCACTATTTTCAAATAGTTCAACCTTTATTTTTGTATCATCTGTTTCCAAAGAAACAGCAATCAACCGCATATGTGGCATTCCAATTCTCATGATTTTGTAGCTCTGTTAAGAGTCGGTCCGTCATGCCTGGTGGCTTTTTTTGTTCATTTGTTTTGTTGTAGTTCATTTGTTTTGTGTAGTTCATGTGTTTAGTTGTGTTTCATTTGTTTTGTTGTTAGCTTCATTTTTTTTTGCCATTTTGCCGATTACTTCTTTGCTTTTCTCCATTCATCGGAGAGGGATTTCGCTCTTATCACCATTGATATCAAATTTTCTAGTGGTTTTTTGTCAATGTGTAGTTGCCTAGTTTTTTCTTTTGTGTTGACATTGTTGGTTTGTGAAGCATGTTTTTGGCTCTGTACATGAAAGAGCTAATTGCAGCATGCAGCAGTCTGACAGGTGTGTTGGAGGATTGTGGTTCTTTCCAGTTAATGTGCCTTGCACTCTAATTGTCTGCAGATTTCTTTGGTATCTCTAATACTATTCTTATCTTACACTCTCCCTCCCCTTCTTTTCTTTAGTTTTGTGGTCTACATCTGAATTTTGAGATTTTCAAGACCTTCAAGTACTTTTTTGGCTTATTTTAGTTATGACTGTATGTATTGACCTAAAGGAAATCCTGCCTGCAGGCTTTGAAGTGATCAAGGACTTTTTGTAATTAGCTGTTGAGTTCATAATGTGTGTATGACTTACAAAAATCTGCAAAGCATGGGGTAGCGATAAGAGATAAGATAAGTTAATGTTCTTATAGCCCAGCGACCGCAAAGGGCACCATTTTCAGGGGCTGTACAACGTTTAATTTATACCTCCACAGGTCAGATCCATTGGTGACATGTTTTGATATGTGGTGTGTGTGTGTGTGTGTTTGTGTGTTGTGGTGTGTGTGTTTGTGTGTGTGTGAGAAGCTCCAGTATGTACACTTTCCCTTTTAACTTCTTGAATCTTGAGGTTGCGAAGAGGCATGACAGGTAAAGTATCTCAGTAAGTAGATGGTGTGTTTCTGCACCCATGTCGATTCCAGTGCTAACTGTTTGGTGTGTGAATCTGGGCAGTGTTGACAGTTGTGGTATCCATTCCTCATCCCTAGCAGGGTTCAAACAGACAATTCACAGTAGGGTTGTTTTTGTTGGTTTGTAGCATGCTGGACTTTATACTTTGGAAACGTGTGTTGGGTCCAGTGAAACGGAGTGCTGTCAGCTTAGCCTTCTTGCTATTCTGCTTCTGTCATTTTTGTTATATATCATTTTCCCTCCGTGTGTGCTAACTTTTAGAAGTTCGCCTGACATGTTGTTTTAGGGCTTTCAGCTGTTGCTGTCAGGACATGATTCATACAGAATGTGCTGGTGGGTTCAGTGAAAGATGACTGGTTTATTGCCACAGTGCCACACTTGCTCACATCTAATCTCTAAAATTAGGTTTGGTTGTAATCGAGCATTGATAACATATGTAAAAATGTGCAATAAAATGAATGCTGTTTGCTGTTGTAATTATTATTGCATCTGCAGCCTATATATGTGCCTTTTAAAGTTCATGTGTTGAAGATCATAGGTTTTGATGCTCATCTTGGGAAAACAGTTCACGTACAATCTGCCCCCCCCCCAAAACAATCAGAGGTTGTAATTAGAATTGTGATAATTTTGTTGTGCACTGGGTTTTGAAAGTGAAGAGGTTTCATAATTGACAAGTTGATTTTTTTGAGTGCTGTTGTTACGCTTTTCCCCATGACTGGTGTTGATGGTGTTCATTCCTTGTTACATTTATTTCCTTGTAGAGTTGATGTTTGTTGGTCACTCTTCAGGACAGTTGAAATTGTTATTGTTGCTGATCAGTTAGTTCCTATTGTTTCTTTCAGTTGTGTGTGTACATCATTTGACTAAGTTAATTGCTGTTTTGCTTCATCAGTAGTGATTTGTATCCTGTGGTCATCGGTCTGAAGGCACTGCGGACATGAACAACTCCGCAATCAGAATTAGATCACTTCTTTTTGGGAAGGATTGCAGCCAAATGATCATTGCTGATGTGAAAAAGGCTCATGTGTACGTCATGTTTTAGTTTGTTAGAACAGTTCTTGATTAATGAACATGGTGCTTGTTTTATCGTTTATGACAACTGCACAAACCTCAAGTGCAGACAACTGCGCAAACCAAGAGCAGTTGGTGAGCGTGCTGGTCAGGATGTAGGTAAGGCGGTTATGATGTGTATGGTCCCTATTGGTCTGTTGAGGTACTTTGGTCAGGATGTAGGTAAGGGGTTATGATGTGTGTGGTTCCACCTCTTGTCTGTTGATGTACTTTGAATCTGCACAGTCTCTGCCTTTGCTCCTCGGCCGATGCCCCACATTTTATCCATATTACGAAGACTGAGAAAGAATACAGTGAGGACAGCAAGCTCATCATTTTTACGACCCCCCACTCACTTGCACCATTTTGCCATTTGCCTGTGCACGTTTATTTTTACAAATCCATAGAAGACGCGTCGTCCTATTGGCAGCTTATTCCACCTGCTTTAACCTTTTGTATTTTAGTGGTTGACCTGCATTCTATGGTTGGACTTTCCATGAGCTATGACCCATTGTGGGTTGTGTTTGTCTGTTGCACTTGTGTTGAGGATTGGAGATGAATTTAGGAAGAGAGAACAGAGAGGGAAAGAATGGATGGAAGTGGGGGGTTTGTAGAGACGGGAGGGGAGGAGAGCAGTGGAATATTAGGGAAATAGTGCTGATGGTTTGTATTTTGATGCTTTTTTACAGATAAATTGAGGGACGGGTGGATTTCTTGGTGAAATTTGACAGATTTGTGAACAATCGACCTTTCTAGCCTGGTGCACCCTTTGGTCTCCGCTTGGTTTGTTCAAGCAAAAACTGTTTATCAGTGAAGAAACCAGTGTTGTCTTAATCATATTTGTGTAAGTCAGGAGTCCCAGAACATTTCAGTTCTCTTCCGAATGATTGTCATTCATACTTCATCGAGGCTTTTCTCACCTGGAAGATGCACCGAGTTGTGGCTTCAGTTATGACCAGCAGGTGGCTGTATTTGGTCTGTTTTTTTTTTTTTACAGCCCTGATGTGGCACCTTTGTGGTCGGATTGGGCTATAAGCAACATTTTCTTATCTTATCTTACTTCATTTTTAAAATTTTACTGAAGTAAGGTGGATCCAACTAGCCTCTTGACTCAAGGAGGACAAGTAAGCAACTAACCCTTGGTTGAAGTGCGCTCTTTGGATCGGCAGGGCAGGTGCTCTGACAGAGACTTGATCGGTGTTCGGTTGCGTCTTCATAAAGATCGGACTGCCTCACAGGTCAGACATGTAGTGTTTATGCAGCTGGAGTGTAGAATAGCATCTAACCTTACATGCATTATATTGTGACCGTTTGTTGCTAGCCAGACATCTCTTTACACGTGTTAGTGGAAGTTCAACGTGTGGATGCAGTTTAACATAATGATTGACGTGTGTGTTTTATTTTGATCTTTTTTTTTTTGTTTTTTTTTTCTGGGTTATCATATTCTTTGAAAAATTTTGGACAAACTACTAGTGTTTTATTTTACCTGCAGTACTTGCTGCTGTAATATGTGCTCACCATCAGTTAATTAAAACGCATGCTTTTATGTGTGGACTCGCTGTTTTAGTGTGGCGATGTGTGAATTCATGCACAGATCATACCAATACACTCATGCACTCTTGCGCATGCCACAAAGATAGAAGATGCTTCAGTAGTAATGCACTCTTTCAGCCAATTGCCACAAAGCTTAAAGATGCATTCAGGCCAGAAGCTATAGTTTGCACTATCAATTTCAATTCCCGATTGTGAATCTGCTCGGGGTAATACCACTACATTCAGATTACCATTATGATTGTTTTCTTTACTGTTTGGGTCTCTGTGATGGTGTTGTGATGAGGGGATGCTGTTATTACAACATATCAGGTTTTCAGCCAATTCCACATAAAATGTCACCCAAAAAGAACAAAACATATCATACATGGCTCCCAAGCAGTCTGAATAGTATGTTGCTTGTAACCTGACGCTGTTTACAAGAACCAGGTCATTTCTTCGCTTCACTCGAGATTATATATATACCCGTTTCAATCCAGTGTTGCTAGAAGAGGTAACTGTGACAGTGGCAAAATATAATGCAAACTTGTAAGGGGTGTCCAGTGTCGACATCGTTCTCCCTCCTGTATCATGACGCGACACAATGAGCCAGTACCGAGGGCTACAACAGACATGCCTCATGGAAGCGACTAGAACATTGTCTTTTGCTATCATTAGTTAGAGTACATTTATAAACATTTATCCTTGTCAGGAAAATAGCTCGTATGCGCGTTTCGTACATTCTTCTCATTTTATTTACACAACGGCTGCCTATAGGGATAGAAACTGACTGAAAAAACTGGCTGTTGGCACTAATTCATTTATTTAAACATCAGGGATGTCCTATTATGGAATAGTACTGACGGAAAAAACTGCACTGTTGGCATTATAATTTATTTACACTGTCATTCATTTGAATATCATACCACTCAGTTTTTCATTCTTTCATTTCATTTCTCTTGAAGATTTTGCTTGTGTATTTATGGTTCAAGGCCTATCGGGCATTCTCTTGACAAGGTTGGTGAAGGGGATTCTTTAGTGTGCGGCTACGATTTGTTGCATGACATTCACACTTGGAACCTAGATTTTCTGTTCTTCGAAGGACTATTCCGCGGAAATAGGTTGGGGGGGGGTGGTGGGGTTAGGGGCCTGGGGGGGGGTTACTTACTTGAACCAGTGGCCCCAGGTTAATCTGTGGGGGTACGTGACCAGGATGAGCTATCTTGGCCTTGTTTGTGATCCTAGGTTTTCACCGGGAAATTAAATTCATAGACAGTAGAGTTGATGTAAATACAAGTTAATGTGTGGCAAAGTAAACATCGTTCGAGACAAAGGTCAGTGAGAAGGCCTGAGAGAACTCGGACCCCCACAAGGTAGAACAAATCCCGCCCTTTGATCAGCACCTGACCCCACACAAGGTAGAACATCCGCCTTTGATTGATCAGCACTGACCACCCACAAGGAGAACCCCATCCCGCCCTTGATAGCACTGACCCACCCAAGGTAGAACCTTTATCGCCCTTTGGATCAGCACTGAGGCCACCTCCAAGGTAGAACCATCCAGCCCTTTGATGATCCGCACTGCCCACCAAGTAGAACCCTCCCGCCCTTTTGGGAAATCTGCACTGACCCCCACCAAGGTAGAAACCATCCACCCTTTGACTCGCGCGCTGACCCCACCAGGTAGAACCATCCCGCCCTTTGATTATCAGCACTGACACCCCCAATGAGAACCATCCCGCCTTTGATTGATCGGCGCTGACCCCACAAGTAGAACCCATCCCCCCTTGATTGATCGGCACTGAACCCCACCAAGGTAGCAAACTCATCCCGTCCCTTTGATTGCATCGGCACGACCCCCACCATGGTAGAAACCATACAACCCTTTGATTCAGCACTGACACCCACCAGGTTGAACCCATCCCGCCCTTTGATCAGCATGACCCCCAACAAGTAGAAAAACCATACCGCCTTTGATCAGCATGACCCCCACCAAGGATAGAACCCATCCCGCCTTTGATTGTCGCCACTGACCCCACCATGGTAGAACCCATCCCGCCCTTTGATCAGCAATGATCCCCAGAGTAGAACCATCCCGCCCTTTGAGCAGCACTGACCCCAGCAAGGTGGAACCCATCCAGCCTTTGATCGCACTGACCCCCACCAGGTTGTAGAACCCATCACGCACCCTTGATGATCAGCACTGACCCCACGCAAGCGTAGAAACCATTCCCGCCATTTGATTGATCGGCCACTGACCCCACCAAGGTCGAACCCATCACGGCCATTTGATTGATCAGCCAATGAACCACACCAAGGTAGTACCCATCCCGCCTCCTTTGATTGTTCGGCACTGACCCCACCAAGGTAGAACACATCCCGCCCATTTGATCGGCACTGACCCCCACCAAGGTAGAAACTCCATCCTGCCCTTTGATACAGCACTGACCCCCACCAAGGTAGAACCATCCCACCCTTTGATTGATCGGCACTGACCCCCACCAAGGTTGAACCCTTCCCGACTTGATCCGGCACTGACCCCAGCCAAGGTAGAAAACCATCCCGCCTATTGATTGATCGGCACTGACCCACCAAGGTAGAAACCCATCCTGCCCTTTGATTGATCGGCACTGACCCACCAAGTAGAAAACCCCATCCCGCTTTTGAATCAGCACTGAACCCCACCAAGGTAGAACCCATCCTGCCTTTGATTGATCGCATGACCCCACCAGGTAGAACCCATTCCCGCCCTTTGACTTGATCGGCGCTGACCCCACAATTGTAGAACCCATTCCTGCACTTGATCAGCACTGACCCCACCAAGGGTAGAACCCATCCCGCCCTTGATTCGAATGCAAGCACTAGACCCCACCAAGTAGAATAAAACCATCCCGCCCTTTGATTGATCAGCATGACCCCACCAAGGTCAGAAACCCATCCAACCCTTTGATCTGCACTGACCACCACCAAGGTTAGAACCCATCCCGCCCTTTGATCAGCACTGACCACACCAACGGTAGATCCATCCCGCCTTTTGATCAGCACTGGACCACCACCAAGGTAGAACACTATCAAGCCCTTTGATCAGCACTGACCCCCCACAGGTAGATCCCATCCCGCCCTTTGATTGATCAGCATCTGACCCCACCTAGGTAGAACCCATCCCGCCCTTTGATTGATCGGGCACTGTACCCCCACCAAGGTAGGAACCCAACACGCCATTGACTTGATCGGCACTGAACCCCTCCAAGGTGTAGAACCCATCCCGCCTTGTTGATCGGCACGACCCCCACAAGATAGAAACCCATCCGCCCTTTGATTGATCGGGCACTGAACCCACAGGTAGAACCCATTCCGCCCTTTGATTGATTGGAACTGACCCCACCAATGTCGATAACCATCCCGCCTTTGATCTGCAACTGACCCCCACCAGGTATGAACCCATCCGCCCTTTGATTCAGCAACTGACCCCCACCAAGTAGAACCATCCCATCCCTTTGATTTGATCAGCACTGACCCCCTCAAGGTAGAACCCATCCCGCCTTTGATGAATCTGCACTGACCCCACCAAGGTAGAACCATCCCACCACTTTGATCAGCATTGACCCCACCAAGGTAGAACCAATCCGCCCCTTTGATTGATCAGCACTGACCCCCACCAAGGTCAGAACCCATCCCGCCCTTTCGACGGCACTGGACCCCTCCAAGGTAGAACCCATCCGCCCTTTGATTGATCAGCACTGACCAACACCAAGGTAGAACACATCCTGCCTTTGATTGATCGGCATGACCCCCCAAGGTAGACCCATCACACCCTTTGATCAGCCACTGACCCCACCATGGTAGAACCCATCTGCCCTTTGATCAGCCAATGAC
>CM031615.1:77429580-77455538 GCA_018398815.1 Conus ventricosus
CACCAATTCTCAAGTACCCTGTATTGTACTTGCATTCAACAGCCAATATGGGCCCTATCATCAATTCAGTAATGATTTAAAATGATGTTGCATCAGTAAAAAGGCAAACAGGGCATATGAAACTAACACAAGGGACACAACTCTTAGACAAAAATCATAATCCATAGAGCAGTGACAAAACCATTTGACATTTTTATACACTTGTCTCTAAAAGCATTTATGACAAATGATCAAGCTATTATCATCTTAATAGCAAATATAAGCTGTAATATCATCTCCGTTTGTAAGGTTTCAGGCCATAATACTTATCTACATAGTGACATGAACATTCAAAATAATTATGCGCACAGAAATGCTCATATTTCACAGTAAATGTATAGACTGTGTAAAAAAATATTCTTCATACTTGAAAACAAATTAATGATTGATGTGAACACAGAAACCAGTTTGATTTGTGCAATACTTATGAATAAAACACAGAGAAACTTTCATTCGCACAATTAAAATTTTCAGAAAACTCTGCCTTATAAGTCATTCATCTTTTATGAAACAGATATTGATTTGAAAATACACTAAATCTGCAAGTTTGAAAGCAGATCTGTTACATTCAATTTGACATTTACTCATGACTGCATAATAAAACCCATGTACACTAAAGTAACATCCATTATGCAACCAAAAAAAGGTTAATCACAAAAGAAGTTTCAGAAAACTCTTAGCATTAGATGTTTACTGAGAACATTATTATGGAACTAAAACCTACTGGAAACTTGTGACACAGGCATGTCTGGAGAGTGCCAGATGATACCAGTATTCCTGTTAGTAAGAAATGACACATGATGACATGCTTGTACCAGTGACATGGGCGTTCTGAGATTAGGATCTGCTTAATTCAAACATCATCATAGCCATTCTGGATTGCTTTATCAGTTTCATAAAATGCCATTTGGGATTTGTTTGATCCAAACCTCAAACTGCTTATACATCGATATGTTCAGAGCATCTGAACAAGAATATGAAAGATTTGATCTTGAGAAATACTGTAGTCCAGCAACACCATGCATGCAATTCCCTATAAATACAGAAATTTTTTTAGACATTTTTCATGTTATTCACTGAAGTCATTCATACTACAAAAACCTTTACATTTCTAAACTGATAATGGTATGTATATCACAGACATTAAACTCAAGGGAGGCAAAGAAAAAGACCATTCAATATCCAATTCAGAAATTGTCACAACCATCAATGTTCAATGCAAGGAGACAGACTGGGACTACAATACACTGCTGAGGCATAGTTGACCATGACCATACCAAAGATGCACCTCATGTTTGGTTGGTTGGCAACTGGATTTCAGAACATTTAACCACTCTTCAATTAATCAACCAAACAACCACAAAAGTCAAAGTTCAGGATAAACGAACTTATTTACAAAAATAAACTGAAATTCACAATGTACAAGGGATTCCTTTGATCCTGTTTCACATCATTTATCACTTGCAGCACAGCTGAGCTGATGATACAGAGCATACAAACCTAATGCTTATCCCCAGGGAATATGCCAGATCAACTGTAAAGTACGATGTCATCTTTCAACAGTCTGTCAATTCCAGTCACAAGCTTGGCCACAATTCATACATGTGAGGAAAGCATGCACATAGACAAGCTCCCACAATCAACCTTTTGTTTGAACATGAATGCAGTAGTGAAAATTGGGAAATGGTGCAGAAATACAGACACATTACAATCGAAACAACGTAGTTTATTCTGTGCCTTTCCTCAACTGAAACCAAATTGTGCCCCTTCCATCAAAATATATATGAACATTTTGACTGGCTGTGTTGAAAAAAAAAGAAAGAAAAAAATTTGGCTGTTCCACTCGCATGCAGTAAATACACACCACATGAGGATGATGTTGGGACACATGGGGAAGGAGAGAGGCACGTAGATTCCATTCTCAACATACACATACATTCACATCCAATGTACACAAAACAGGCTGTATGCGCACAAGACACACGCATCATATGAAAACCACATGTATATGCACCCATCCACCTCCCAAACACCCTACTTTTGTCCAAACCGCATATAAATCACACACACACACATGCACACACGCACACACACACACACACACACACACACACACACACACATCAACTGTTTTCAGTGGTGCTAAAGAGTTGCGACAATAGAGTGAACATTTTCTCTCCACTTTCTCTGCTATTGCACAACAGACACCTGCCAAGTCTTCCTTTCTGCACTGTCCTTACTCTGCTATTGCACAACAGACACCTGCCAAGTCTTCATTTCTGCACTGTCCTTACTCTGCTATTGCACAACAGACACCTGCCAAGTCTTCATTTCTGCACTGTCCTTATCTCAGGTGAAAAGCTGAAGCAACTCCAATAGTTCAGTCAAACACTTTGATATCACTTAACGTTTTCTTAACCAACAAGTCACCAAACATTTAAAGTGGCTAAGACAAAAAAAAACTTTATAATCATGTACTAACTTTGTTTTACTTGATAAATGATGCTTCCTGCATTTGATGCATGCATTTCAGATTTTCCCCACAACTGGCACCCATTCTCTATCCTTTTAGCAATGCTGCAAAATGTACAAGCATCCCAATACTGCTGGTAAAGATCTATTCTTGTTGAAATAAGAAAGTTTTATCTGCTGCTCCTGTACTTATTTTAGCTCATTTCACCGTAAAGGATAAACTCAGTCTTAGTCAGGTGCATTAGGCAGTTTATGCAAAGTCTTGGTTCTATATTAGTTCCCCATCAATTTCTGTTTGCATCTCTGCTTGGTCAAAATCACATTACCCTTTCACCACTCAACTGTTCTATTTTCATACACTCCCAGGACATTTCTCTACAGAATACCTTCTCTACAGAAATACCTATTTCATAACGGTGCAGATCAAATGCAGATATCTCTGGGACTAAACAAGTGATTCATTAGGTGTTTGCTGTAAAATGGATGAATGAGACTGTTTATTTGAAATACTGAGAGTGTTTGGTCAACACCAATTTCAAAATTTTAGTTATCTGGAGAAAAATGCATGATGCAAAATGCACACAAGCATGTACATGTGCAAAAACACACACACTCGCTAACAGCCACAACACGCACGTATATCCACACACACACGCACGAGTGAACATGCACACACACACACTCTCTCGGACATACAGAGCCACAAAATGCACAGAACCCCATGCTCTCTCATAGCCACATTGCAATCGCACACGCCTGCATGCATACAGTTGAAATCAGTTATGAAAACAAATCATTCTTTTAAATATCCTACAGAGTGCTGGAACTGACAGGCCTCAATACGTCTGGCACGGTCAGCATTCACTGGATGTCTCCGACTCCAACACGTGGCTATGCCCTGTCTGACCCTGCTTTCATGCAGCCAGTGGACAGTTCCTCATCTCTGTGCTGATTGGTGCTTTCTACGCTCCACCACTGGCCCTCAGTCTCCCAACTCGCTCACAGTGGAGAGACATTCTCACTGCCGCCACAATCGCTATCATTAACAAAGCCAACAACAGCTCTCTGTTGTTCAACAGCATTAACTTCAGTTTTGGTCACGCTTTGCTCATTCTTGCTGACCAAAAATTCTTAATTCCATTGTGGATCATTAGCATATGAATGGCACTTGTTGAAATCAGCACTGTTGACCCCAAACTCGTCACTAGACCCCCTCTTGCTTGGTAAAGTACAGCGAGTCCAACTGCCTGACATGGCTGTGATGTCGTTGGGGAGTGGAGGAAGATGGTGCTAAGAAATCATTACTGGCTGTGACTTATGCACAGGTGAATAGCCGGGACCTGGCACTAGATGGTGTCTGTTTTCTCTTAAAATGGAAGAATAAGCTTGGACACTGGAAGTACCGCCCCTGGTTACCCCCGTTGATACCAGATGGGCAACTTGACTTTCACTCTCATTATGCAGGCTTGGCAACGTAACAGTCAAAAGATCTAATCTTGCTGGAATATAAGTCAATATTTGCTTAAGATATCACATGACATGCCTTTCATCAGTGTATAAAATAGCAAGTGATCACAATTTCAAAGCAAACGCCAATTTTGTGATGTTGAAATATTGCTGAAAATGTCAATCCTAAATTCATGTCTGTTTGCAGTTGGTGACATCCTCAAGCAGGACATGGTGGGAAAGGTCTTGCCAATATTCATCAGTATTCACAGTTTGGTCATGCTGAGAAAAGGCCAAAGTTCATGTTTGCTGTGACTCTCAGACAACCCAAACATGGGACAACCCAGGACATGGCTGTAACATCAAGCTCCTCGTCAGAAATTTAAGAACAGAGTGGAAAGAGCATTAGTATTACAAGATTTTGAATGACAGCTTTTTGAGAACCTGATCTTTTTCTATAACCCATCCTGATGAGCAGATATATTTCTATAACCCTGATGTTCCTTCAATACTCAATTTCGATGTACAAATCTACTCAATTTCAATGTACAAATCTGATGCCATGTTCTGACCTTGACATTCAACACTCTCACCAGGACCAGTCACTCTACATCTGAAGAAAGGAGCAAGACAAAGATCATTATAAGGGGGAAAAAACCCTTTGAAAGTGTCATCTTGACATGACAATCGTGCTACAAATTCTCTTACAAAAGATGATAACATGCAGCTGGTGACAGACCAAGCCTCTGATGTGATCGACACATGGCCTGACACCATCACAAACCTTGCATGAAACACACAATAATGCCACAGTGTGGTGTGCCATGAGCCCCATCTGGATGGTCCAGGATCTCAGGTCCCTCAGAGGCACAGTTTTGAGCACTATTCTGGTCAACGGCTATTCACCACGGTCAAACACAATGTAGGGAGACCACTGTCCAGCTTCATCTTGTTGATGGCTCTGTCTCTTGAGGTCACTGCTCAAAGTTCCTGACCAGCTGCAGACCTTGCAGTCTCCCAGACCTGGGTGATGCCAGGATACATCACAAAACTGAACAAACAGTACAACCATATCCAGTTATCTTGATGGGTGATGCCAGGATACATTACAAAACTGAACAAACTGTACGACCATATCCAGTTCTCTTGAACTGAATGAACCTTAGAGTATCAACTGCGTCCTAACTGACCACCATGAAAAAAAGCAACAACCAAAGGCATGCAATTCATGGCTCTTTTTGCCCTGCTCTCATTGTGACCAAGTTCTGATTCCTCCTCCACGTCCATCACTGTGACAAGACATCCTGGGGGACCGACACTAACACAGGCTCCATGATGAACCAGTGTAGACAGTGACCTACACACTGTGGATCACAGTACGCAGCCCTGAACACCCCTGAACGATTCGGCAGCAGAGTCTCATCTGGTGGGCTGCATCATGATCCCACAGTGACGGCTCCTTGTGCAGCACTGGCACGGTCACCGACACAACAGACCTGGGTGAGGCTGTGCACCAGCAAGCCGTAATGAGGAGCCAGGAGCAAGGACATTGAGCAGGAACAGACAATGAAATGCACCCCTCCCCTACCATGAAATAAATGCAGATGACTCCATCTTAGAGCTTACCTATGGAAATTCAAACAGCAGTCATTTTCAACGAACTACTTAACCCTGGGTCTTGCTGGGTTCAGCAGTGGACTCTAGTTGCTTAGTAGACAGGTGGTCTCCGATTCTAAATAATGATTTTTGTCAATCTGTTAAAACAGAAGACCTTTACAAGCTGGGTTCAGCAGTGGGCTCTAATTGCTTAGTAGACAGGTGGTCTCCGATTCTAAATAATGATTTTTGTCAATCTGTTCAACAGAAGACCTTTACAAGCTAAATGGAAGTAAAATGTGTGTTCATCATCATACAGATCTATACAAACACATTGTGAGCAAAGGTTCTTGGCATTGTAATGGATATGTTTACTCTCCAGACCAGTTGCAGCATGTCGACTAAGAGGAGTGACGAAGTCCATTCAGTACAACACTGATTACTTCAGTGTGAAAGGTTTTAAGTACAAATGAATTTGACACAAAAAGTCTGCTGTATATGGTCAGATACATTTTTTCAAATGACGTTATCATACTGTAAAACACACTACAACCAACAATTTATACCTATTTACACTTTGTACATAACAAAATGCTACTGAAATAAAATGTACCTTTCAATCTTTGTCCAAAGCATCTTGGTTCCAGACAGAGATGGGATACTGAGGTTGGGGAGAGGGGTACTTTCCTCTCTTGTTTAGTCATTTTCATTACGCTTGTGACCCTGTGATGATTTTCAAATCGATTGTCAATTAAGTTCAATAAAGCAAAGCATCTCCATTCTCATTACCCTTTCTGGAAAACACTTCTCTTCAGTCAACACAGAGCCTGTTTCTTCCAGATATCCAAATTTTTATGGAATTGGCCAATCTGCAGTTCAAAACTGTTTCCCCACAAACTCATGCAGTTTGCAGTTCAACGTTTTTCAGTTACAAAAATGAGGAACATGGTTTTTTTTCTTATACAGAAAGAGAAAGTAAAGAGACAGACAGCAAGAGTATTTACAATGTTGCTTTTATCCATGTTTTATCCATTATCATTTATTTCCTAACAGAGAGGAGAGAGCAGAAGATGTAGAAATGCGGATCAGAGATGCAAGAGGACGACAGACAGGGTGTTAGTTTTCTGATCTGACTTCATGTACATACTTTAACGTGTGTGGTCTGAAAATAGAGATCTCCTAAAAATCACAGGTTCATTATGAAAAAAAAATGTACATGCATTTGATTTTGAAAGAGCATGGCCTCTATGATAAATCATCCGATTTTTGGCAAACAATGCTCATTTTCACTCGTAGCCACACAACCATATATAAATGAACAAAACCTCTTCCCAGTGTTCACACATGGTCACACACACACACACTCTGACATTTAATCTGACACTCCAATACTAAAGTTCTGAAAACGGACAGTACTGGACCGGTGTTGGTGTTTGGGGAGCGGGTCTGTTCCCTTGGCGCGGGAGATGACCGGTCCACAGCCCCGCTGTTGGCAGCAAAGGGCAGGTTCAACACCGTGCCATAGATCACGAGGTACTCGTACACCTCGTCCCTGTCCCGCATCCCTCCGATCAGCAGAGGCTGGACACATGCACACAGTTGATCCCTCTTCAACAGCACTTCAATGCAGGTATCTTGTAATCATCAACCAACATTGCACAGGTATCTCGTAATCATCAACCAACATTGCACAGGTACCTAGTAATCATCAACCAACATTCCATAGGTACCTTGTAACCTTACCATCAACCAACATTCCACAGGTACCCAGTAATCATCAACCAACATTCCACAGGTACCCAGTAATCATCAACCTACATTTCACAGGTACCCAGTAATCATCAACCAACATCCACAGGTACCCAGTAATCATCAACCAACATTCCCCATGGGAATATCTTCTGGCGTTAAGAAGGTGTGTGTGTCTCCCTATGTTTCATTGAGCACACAAGTTCTGTCTGGTTTGAACCCATGACTGAGCGCATAATGCCTGTGCAAAAGGCAGCTGCAGCATAACCTTCACAAGCAATGGTAACACACTGAGGACTGGTTACTTTTCAATGTTCTATGTGCATATCACTTCAACCTTAGAGTTGGTCTACACACCCTGCCCTCCAATCTGTCTTTCCACTGCCTACTTTTAATCAATGATCAGACCAAAATTATCCAATATAATCAATAATATAGAACCTTACAATAGAAATGAGTGCATGCATTCTATGTGTACATATGGATAAACACAGGAATACAAAACGACCAAAAAAAATATGCGGGTCCAAACTGACAAGTGGAGTAATGGTTAGCGTTGCAGGCCCCTGGCTAGGAGGTCATGTGTTCCATTCCCATCAGAGCCATTAATTTGTGGGATTTTCTGTCCTGACCCGACCCTATCCCGAGCAAAGTCTGCTATGGGTTCTACCAGGAACACATCATCAAGATTCATTCATTTAATGGTTGGGTCTCCAAAATTGGTGATCAACTTCCCTGAGCAAACACTGCCAAGTGTTGTATCTCTTGGGTCTGTGGCAGACTATATGATGACTGAGTGTAGTGGTCAGCCTTTTAAGCAGTCTGTGGCAGACTATATGATGACAGTAAGTGTAGTGGTCAGCCCTTCATGCAGTCTGTGGCAGACTATATGATGACAGTATGTGTAGTGGTCAGCCTTTATGCAGTCTGTGGCAGACTATATGATGACAGTATGCGTAGTGGTCAGCCCTTCATGCAGTCTGTGGCATAGTGGTCAGCCCTTCATGCAGTCTGTGGCAGACTATATGATGACAGCATGTGTAGTGGTCAGCCTTTTATGCAGTCTGTGGCAGACTATATGATGACAGTATGTGTAGTGGTCAGCCCTTTATGCAGTCTGTGGCAGACTATATGATGACAGTATGTGTAGTGGTCAGCCTTTATGCAGTCTGTGGCAGACTATATGATGACAGTAAGTGTAGTGGTCAGGGCAGACTATATGATGACAGTATGTGTAGTGGTCAGGGCAGACTATATGATGACAGTAGTGTAGTGGTCAGTCCTTCATGCAGTCTGTGGCAGACTATATGATGACAGTAAGTGTAGTGGTCAGGGCAGACTATATGATGACAGTATGTGTAGTGGTCAGCCTTTTATGCAGTCTGTGGCAGACTATATGATGACAGTAAGTGTAGTGGTCAGGGCAGACTATATGATGACAGTATGTGTAGTGGTCAGGGCAGACTATATGATGACAGTAAGTGTAGTGGTCAGTCCTTCACGCAGTCTGTGGCAGACATATGATGACAGTAAGTGTAGTGGTCAGGGCAGACTATATGATGACAGTATGTGTAGTGGTCAGCCCTTCATGCAGTCTGTGGCAGACTATATGATGACAGTATGTGTAGTGGTCAGCCCTTTATGCAGTCTGTGGCAGACTATATGATGACAGTATATGTAGTGGTCAGCCCTTCATGCAGTCTGTGGCAGACTATATGATGACAGTATATGTAGTGGTCAGCCCTCCATGCAGTCTGTGGCAGACTATATGATGACAGTATGTGTAGTGGTCAGCCCTTCATGCAGTCTGTGGCAGACTATATGATGACATGAAAAACAAACAGTGGAGCATGTTCTAAGCTCATGTAAAGTAGCCCTGGCTCAAGGAAGGTACACATGGAGGCACAACCAAGTGCTCAAAGAGATTGTACAAGTAGTCTGGGCTAGTACCAACACCACAAAAGGGCGAATCAGGACTCCAAAAGCACCCGCAACTTTTCTTCACGGCAGGAGGCAGCAAATCATGGCCAAGAACAACAGTGCCACTCGAAACATGCAGGCAGAGTCTGTGGACGGGGCAGATGACTGGGAGTGCACTGCAGACCTCCCAGAATGGAGAGTCACCCAGAGATCATCAGCAAGAGTGGCATGAGACCAGACATAGTAGTCCACTCTAAGTCAACCAAGCAGCTGATCATGATCGAGCTCACGGTGCCATATGAGAACAGAATGGAGGCAGCTCAAATCTACAAGACTGAAAAGTATGCTGATCTGGCAAACAGCCTGAGGAGAGAAGGCTATCTGGTCAAAGTCCTCACTGCAGAAATTGGAGCTAGGGGATTTGTAGGAACGTCTGCATACAGCCTCATGAAACAGCTCTCAGTTGCAGGGAAGGAAAAAACCAGAGCCCTGAAAGCAATGGCAGAAGCGGCAGAGAGGTGTTCAAGCTGGATCTGGTCAAGGAGGAACAAAAGTGAACTTCATAAGGCTTAATTTCCCTACAAATATCAGGTGTCCCTGTGGCTCAGTGGTTAAAGCGCGAGTCATTAAGTGGAAAATGAGCATTACCAGAGGGTCATGGGTTCGAATCCCAGCCATGGCTCGTCCAAGATGGGGAAACAAAAAAGGGGCAGCAGAGGGACATCCGGAGTCATGAACCGGGTGTGGCCCAACCCCCCTAGAGTGTCAGGAGATAAGGGCCGAAACACTTGCTTGAAGGGGGCTTCTCTTCTGAGGACTCTCTGCTGCCACGCTCTCCACGAGTCAGCCCTTTATGCAGTCTGTGGCAGACTATATGATGACAGTATGTGTAGTGGTCAGCCCTTCATGCAGTCTGTGGCAGACTATGTGATGACAGTATATGTAGTGGTCAGCCCTTCATGCAGTCTGTGGCAGATATATGATGACAGTAGGTGTAGTGGTCAGCCCTTCATGCAGTCTGTGGCAGACTATATGATGACAGTATGTGTAGTGGTCAGTCCTTCATGCAGTCTGTGGCAGACTATATGATGACAGTATATGTAGTGGTCAGCCCTTCATGCAGTCTGTGGCAGACTATATGATGACAGTATGTGTAGTGGTCAGCCCTTTATGCAGTCTGTGGCAGACTATATGATGACAGTATGGTGTAGTGGTCAGCCCTTCATGCAGTCTGTGGCAGACTATATGATGACAGTATGTGTAGTGGTCAGCCCTTCATGCAGTCTGTGGCAGACTATATGACGACAGTATATGTAGTGGTCAGCCCTTCATGCAGTCTGTGGCAGACTATATGATGACAGTATGTGTAGTGGTCAGCCCTTCATGCAGTCTGTGGCAGACTATATGATGACAGTAGGTGTAGTGGTCAGCCCTTCATGCAGTCTGTGGCAGACTATATGATGACAGTATATGTAGTGGTCAGCCCTTCATGCAGTCTGTGGCAGACTATATGATGACAGTATGTGTAGTGGTCAGCCCTTCATGCAGTCTGTGGCAGACTATATGATGACAGTATGTGTAGTGGTCAGCCCTTCATGCAGTCTGTGGCAGACTATATGATGACAGTATATGTAGTGGTCAGGGCAGACTATATGATGACAGTATATGTAGTGGTCAGCCCTTCATGCAGTCTGTGGCAGACTATATGATGACAGTATGTGTAGTGGTCAGGGCAGACTATATGATGACAGTATGTGTAGTGGTCAGGGCAGACTATATGGTGACAGCATGTGTAGTGGTCAGCCCTTCATGCAGTCTGTGGCAGACTATATGATGACAGCATGTGTAGTGGTCAGCCCTTCATGCAGTCTGTGGCAGACTATATGATGACTGCATGTGTAGTGGTCAGCCCTTCATGCAGTCTGTGGCAGACTATATGATGACAGTAAGTGTAGTGGTCAGCCCTTCATGCAGTCTGTGGCAGACTATATGATGACAGTAAGTGTAGTGGTCAGCCCTTCATGCAGTCTGTGGCAGACTATATGATGACAGTAAGTGTAGTGGTCAGCCCTTCATGCAGTCTGTGGCAGACTATATGATGACAGTAAGTGTAGTGGTCAGCCCCTCATGCAGTCTGTGGCAGACTATATGATGACAGTATGTGTAGTGGTCAGCCCTTCATGCAGTCTGTGGCAGACTTTTATGATGACAGTATGTGTAGTGGTCAGGGCAGACTATATGATGACAGTATGTGTAGTGGTCAGGGCAGACTATATGATGACAGTATGTGTAGTGGTCAGGGCAGACTATATGATGACAGTATGTGTAGTGGTCAGGGCAGACTATATGATGACAGCATGTGTAGTGGTCAGCCCTTCACGCAGTCTGAGACTGGACTGGAACTCTGCAGCACCATCATTCATCATCCTCATCCTCACTGCTCAGCATAACAAAAAAGTAAAGAGTCACAAGCTCTGTGGTCCTTCACACCTTGCTCTCATGGTGACCTCTGTCACAAACTCAGTGGTCCTTCACACCTTGCTCTCATGGTGACTTCTGTCACAATGCCGTGGTCATTGATGCCTTGTTCTCATGGTGACCTCTGTCACAACTCTGTGGTCCGTCACACCTTGCTCTCATGGTGACCTCTGTCACAAACTCTGGGGGTCCTTCATGCCTTGCTCTCATGGTGACCTCTGTCAAAAACTCTGTGGTCCTTCACGCCTTGCTCTCATGGTGACTTCAGTCACAAACTCTGTGGTCATTGATGTCTTGCTCTCATGGTGACCTCTGTCACAAACTCTGTGGTCCTTCACACCTTGCTCTCATGGTGACTTCTGTCACAAACTCTGTGGTCCTTCACACCTTGCTCTCATGGTGACTTCTGTCACAAACTGTGTGGTCCTTCACACCTTGCTCTCATGGTGACTTCTGTCACAAACTCTGTGGTCCTTCACACCTTGCTCTCATGGTGACTTCTGTCACAAACTCTGTGGTCCTTCACACCTTGCTCTCATGGTGACCTCTGTCACAAACTCTGTGGTCCTTCACACCTTGCTCTCATGGTGACTTCTGTCACAAACTCTGTGGTCCTTCACACCTTGCTCTCATGGTGACTTCTGTCACAAACTCTGTGGTCCTTCACACCTTGCTCTCATGGTGACCTCTGTCACAAACTCTGTGGTCCTTCACACCTTGCTCTCATGGTGACTTCTGTCACAAACTCTGTGGTCCTTCACACATTGCTCTCATGGTGACTTCTGTCACAAACTCTGTGATCCTTCACACCTTGCTCTCATGGTGACCTCTGTCACAAACTCTGTGGTCCTTCACACCTTGCTCTCATGGTGACCTCTGTCACAAACCCTGTGGTCCTTCACACCTTGCTCTCATGGTGACTTCTGTCAAAACTCTGTGGTCCTTCACACCTTGCTCTCATGGTGACTTCTGTCACAAACTCTGTGGTCCTTCACACCTTGCTCTCATGGTGACTTCTGTCACAAACTCTGTGGTCATTCACGCCTTGCTCTCATGGTGACTTCCATCACAAACTGTGTGGTCCTTCATGCCTTGCTCTCATGGTGACTTCTGTCACAAACCCTGTGGTCCTTCACGCCTTGCTCTCATGGTGACTTCTGTCACAAACTGTGTGGTCCTTCACGCCTTGCTCTCATGGTGACTTCTGTCACAAACTCTGTGGTCATTGATGCCTTGCTCTCATGGTGACCTCTGTCACAAACTCTGTGGTCATTCACGCCTTGCTCTCATGGTGACCTCTGTCACAAACTATGTGGTCCTTCACGCCTTGTTCTCATGGTGACTTCTGTCACAAAGTGTGTGGTCATTGATGCCTTGCTCTCATGGTGACCTCTGTCACAAATCCTGTGGTCCTTCACACCTTGCTCTCATGGTGACTTCTGTCACAAACTCTGTGGTCATTGATGCCTTGCTCTCATGGTGACTTCTGTCACAAACTCTGTGGTCCTTCACACCTTGCTCTCATGGTGACTTCTGTCACAAACTCTGTGGTCATTGATGCCTTGCTCTCATGGTGACTTCTGTCACAAACCCTGTGGTCCTTCACACCTTGCTCTCATGGTGACTTCTGTCACAAACTCTGTGGTCATTGATGCCTTGCTCTCATGGTGACTTCTGTCACAAACTCTGTGGTCCTTCACACCTTGCTCTCATGGTGACTTCTGTCACAAACTCTGTGGTCCTTCACACCTTGCTCTCATGGTGACTTCTGTCACAAACTCTGTGATCCTTCACACCTTGCTCTCATGGTGACCTCTGTCACAAACTCTGTGGTCCTTCACACCTTGCTCTCATGGTGACCTCTGTCACAAACCCTGTGGTCCTTCACACCTTGCTCTCATGGTGACTTCTGTCACAAATCCTGTGGTCCTTCACGCCTTGCTCCATGGTGACTTCTGTCACAAACTCTGTGGTCCTTCACACCTTGCTCTCATGGTGACTTTTGTCACAAACTCTGTGGTCCTTCACACCTTGCTCTCATGGTGACCTCTGTCACAAACTCTGTGGTCCTTCATGCCTTGCTCTCATGGTGACTTCTGTCACAAACTCTGTGGTCCTTCACACCTTGCTCTCATGGTGACTTCTGTCACAAACTGTGTGGTCCTTCACACCTTGCTCTCATGGTGATTTCTGTCACAAACTCTGTGGTCCTTCACACCTTGCTCTCATGGTGACTTCTGTCACAAACTCTGCGGTCCTTCACACCTTGCTCTCATGGTGACTTCTGTCACAAACTCTGTGGTCCTTCACACCTTGCTCTCATGGTGACTTCTGTCACAAACTCTGCGGTCCTTCACGCCTTGCTCTCATGGTGACCTCTGTCACAAACTCTGTGGTCCTTCACACCTTGCTCTCATGGTGATCTCTGTCATAAACTCTGTGGTCCTTCACATCTTGCTCTCATGGTGACTTCTGTCACAAACTCTGTGGTCCTTCACGCCTTGCTCTCATGGTGACTTCTGTCACAAACTCTGTGGTCATTGATGCCTTGCTCTCATGGTGACCTCTGTCACAAACTCTGTGGTCCTTCACACCTTGCTCTCATGGTGACCTCTGTCACAAACTGTGTGGTCCTTCACACCTTGCTCTCATGGTGACCTCTGTCACAAACTCTGTGGTCATTGATGCCTTGCTCTCATGGTGACCTCTGTCACAAACTCTGTGGTCCTTCACATCTTGCTCTCATGGTGACTTCTGTCACAAACGCTGTGGTCCTTCACACCTTGCTCTCATGGTGACTTCTGTCACAAACTGTGTGGTCCTTCACGCCTTGCTCTCATGGTGACTTCTGTCACAAACTCTGTGGTCATTGATGCCTTGCTCTCATGGTGACTTCTGTCACAAACTCTGTGGTCATTCACGCCTTGCTCTCATGGTGACCTCTGTCACAAACTATGTGGTCCTTCACGCCTTGTTCTCATGGTGACTTCTGTCACAAGTGTGTGGTCATTGATGCCTTGCTCTCTCACGGTGACCTCTGTCACAAACTCTGTGGTCCTTCACGCCTTGCTCTCATGGTGACTTCTGTCACAAACTCTGTGGTCATTGATGCCTTGCTCTCATGGTAGGCATGCCTACCCCAAAATTTGCTTTCAGGAACAATACAGACAGAAATCAGGGACAAATCCGTTAAAATCAGGGACAGGACAGTGTCAAGATAAACGAAACTCCTTTCCTCCCTTGTTGTAGATAAGGCCACTTTTCCGAGAATTCTTTTTTGAAGGCACAACCTCGCTTCACGGTCGTTTTCTTCTTCTTTTCACTCCTTTCTGACCCATCCGAAGAGTCAGAATCTGACTCTGTGTCGACATCATGTCTCCTCTTCGACGCCATGTTCTGACTTGAAAGTGAGGCGTGTTTTTTTTGTGCGCATGCGTATTACGTCTACTCACTCTAGCAGACGATATTCTTGGCTCAGTTCTGTACAACACGATAAGAACGACTTTTTAACTTTTTCCGGGACCCTGATTTTTTTTTTTCCGGGACGCGTGTTGCAAATCCAGGATTTCCGGGACAGTGGTTTCTAAAATCAACTTTCCGGGACAAATCCCAGATGGTCAGGGATAGTAGGCATGCCTGTCATGGTGACCTCTGTCACAAACTCTGTGGTCCTTCACGCCTTGCTCTCATGGTGACCTCTGTCACAAACTCTGTGATCCTTCACGCCTTGCTCTCATGGTGACCTCTGTCACAAACTCCGTGGTCATTGATGTCTTGCTCTCATGGTGACCTCTGTCACAAACTCCGTGGTCATTGATGTCTTGCTCATGGTGACCTCTGTCACAAACTCTGTGGTCATTCACCCCTTGCTCCCTATGCTGACCTCTGTCACAAAACTCTGTGGTCATTGATGTTTGCTCTCATGGTGACCTCTGTCACAAACTCTGTGGTCATTCACGCCTTGCTCTCATGGTGACCTCTGTCACAAACTCTGTGGTCATTCACGCTTGCCCCCTATGCTGACCTCTGTCACAAACTCTGTGGTCCTTCCCCCTTGCTCTCATAGTGCTTCTGTCACAAACTCTGGGGTCATTGATCCCTGCTCTCATGGTGACTTCTGTCACAAGCTCTGTGGTCCTTCACGCCTTGCCCCATGGTGACTTCTGTCACAAACTCTGTGGTCATTGATGTCTTACTTCATGGTGACTTTGTCACAAAACTCTGTGGTCATTGATGTCTTGCTCTTGGTGCCCCTCTGTCACAACTCTGTGGTCATTCACGCCTTGCTCTATGGTGATTCTGTCACAAACTCAGACTGTGCACCCCAGAAAGGGACACCCAGTATCCAAGCAATGATTTTCAGTATTTTGGGTGGCTTTCAGTATTCTGAATGTTTCCCAAGCCACATATAAAACATAAGTGAAAAAGAAACACATGTGAATTGCCACGTCACTCCTTTGTCATAAATCGTCCCAGTACAAGGGTGATCACGATGCAGAATCTTCCGACACATCGAAAATTAATCAACAGAAGTTAACAGTTTGTAAAAAAATGTGTTTTGGTACAAGTCTATTATGTTCCAGCAAGTCACTTAGTAAGCACTCTGAGTTTGTTTTGCATCTTGGATGGGTGTTCATTTTCCCAAACGCTGCCCAGGCTGTGCCTTCACAACGAGCAGTGCCTAAAAGCGTATCATCCCCCAGTGAGCTCTTTGATCAGTTCTGTTTTTTCTCCTTTTGAGAAATCCTTTCACAGGGTGCTTGCTGTGGGGAACTGTCAGAAACCCGCATGGCCGGGGGAAAGCTCTTTCATGTAGGCCAAAACCTTCTTCATCTTTCGCTTGCTTACAGCTGCCCAGGTTTCATTTCCTGTCTGCAATACAACCGTTTGTCTGTGCACTGATAAGAAGCAAACGTTCCATCACAGTGTCTCTACTGCTGCCAGGAGGTATCAGTTTTAAGATAAGATATGTTGCTTATGCCCAGCCGACCGCAAAGGGCCACATCAGGGCTGTCACCACGTTAAATCAACTCACCAGTCATTTAAAAAAAAAAAAAAAAAAAAAAAAAAAACCACTTTCATACATCTCATTTAAATGACAACTTTCTACAAACGCACCAGAAACTTTGTTAAAAATCTTTCTTCCGTAAAATCTTAAATCAGATGAAAAATGTTAATCTCTCTCAAAAACTCAAGGATCACATCAGGCGGGACATCCTGAACAGGTCTTCATGGACTCCGCTGTAAAATGTTTGTGTCTCACATCGTGCAAATCCCAACACTCTAAAAGAACATGTTTCATTGTGAGTGGCGCATGACATTGGAATGCACCACGGAGCTTCTTCACTCTTTAAAAGGTAAGATGGGTAAAATACGAATGGCCGGTGTGCAGCCGGCACAGAACCGTTTCCTTTTTTCGACCTCCGACGTGGATGGGGGGAAGTCCTTAAGGTTTGGCGGATCTGAAAGAGTTTGTTACTCGTCTGTGTGGTCCAATCCTCCTGCCAGAGGTCTCTCACATAATCGTTAATTTTGGGTTTCACATCTGAACAGGGGATATAAATGTTGGACAGTTTCTTCTTGTGGCGTTCTTGGCTAACGGTAAAACCATTTCGTTCCCGCCGATCCCAAACATGCCCAGGAACCCAAGCAAGAGTTAATGGGGTTTAACCGTCCGCTTTTCAACTTGCTAAAAAGTTCATAAAAATGCAAAAGTTCTGGAGCTAAAGGTTTTGCGGCCGCTATGGTTTCCCAAAGCTGACAGCGAATCCAAACAGAACCAGAAAGTCCCTCTTTGAAGAATGTGAGATTTCTTCAAAGCCAGTCCCAGAGCAGTAAGTTCAGAGAATTTAGACAGAAGCATCGGAAAGGGATATGTTCCAACAGTATCGGGAAAGGGAAAGCCCCAGGGCTTTTAGGCTGCACAGGCCACTCCATCCTCAGATTGGAACCGTCAGTAAAAACTTTTTGATAGGTGGGGAATTTGGAACAGAGCGTCAGCATATAATCCCTTGTCGCCAGAGAGTGGTAGACTCTTTGCGGAAAGCTGCAAGATCGAAACGAATCTCTGGTGTGAAAAAGGTCCACGGAGGTTGATCCGGAAATTGGAAAATCAGAAACTACTCCCAGGTTTAGCCGGGCATTCCGCACGTGAGGCTGCATACGAAGCCCAAACGGCGGAATACATTTGGGTTTGTTTCAAAATTACTTGGAACGGAGGGTCAAAAAACAGTATAGGCAGGATTCTGCGGTTCTGAGAACAGTCGGATGTAATAATTCAAAGACAGTTTCGCCTGCGGTTGGACAGTGAAGGTTCACCTGCCTCTGCGTACAGGCTGTACACAGGGGTGGTGCGGAACGCCCCAAGACAGAGACGAAGCCCTTGATGGTGGATAGGGTCCAAGAGTTTGAGGTAAGATGATCTTGCGGAGCCGTACACAGCAAAACCCCGTAGTCCAGTTTGGAAGGGGACCAGGGCTCTGTAGAGGTGCAACAAAGTTTTCTTATCAGCGCCCCAGTCGGTGTGTGCTAGACCGCAGAATACTCAGTGCCTTTTGGCAAGCAGTTTTGAGGTTTTTAATATGGCTGAGAAAGTTAATTTTTTGGTCAAAAAGACTCCCAGAAATTTGGCCTTTTTAACAGGGGGAATGGGAGTTTTCCCCTACTAAAGTTCCCGGATCTGGAAAAACTGACGGAAATTTATGGAAGTGAATACACTGGGTTTTTGTAGCAGAAAAGGTGTGAAACCTTTTTATCCGCCCACCGATGGATTTTATCTACGCAAAGTGGAGCCTGCGCTGGACATCGGGTACAGGCTTCCAGTTGCGTAGACAGCAAAATCTCCACAAACAATGAGCAGTCTGAACCCTGCTGAACTGATTTAACAATGTTGTTGTTCTTAATACTAAAAAGGGCAGGAGTTAGTATGCTCCCCTGGGGGAAACACCAACTCTGCTCGTGGACATCAGAGAGAGTGGTCCCAAAACCCGGACCTGAAAACTGTCGTTCTCCCAAAAAAATTTTGAATAAAAAGCGGAAGTGACCTCGAAAACCCAGATCGTGGAGTCTTGAAGTATCCCGACTTCCAGGTGGTATCGTTGGCCTTCCCCAAGTCAAAGAAAATTGCCACTGCATGCTGTCTGTTTAAAAAAGCGTTCCTAAGTGTAGATTCCAGACAAATTCAAATGGTCAACTGTACTACGATGTTTGCGGAAACCACACTGTTTTTTTCGCCAAAAGGCCCAATGGGTTTTCGAGTTTCCACATGAGCCTAGCATTGACCATTTTTTCCATCAATTTTACAGACCAGTGGTCAAAGCTATGGGACGGTGTTAGATGGATTAGAAAGATCTTTTCCAGGTTTGGGGATGGGAATAATGAGGGCTGTCGCCAGAGGGTGGAAAGCAACCTGTAGTCCACACGTGGTTGTATACCTGTAACAGGATGTTCAGACCTTCTTGCGGAAATGTTTCAATAGTTGATAATGTATGTCATCTATACCTGGAGAGGAATCGTGCAAGAGAGTAAGGCAGATTTCAGCTCGTTTAATGTAAAAGGAAGATTGTAGACTTCCATGTTGTCGGATGAAAAGTTGCAGGGAGATTTTTCTTTTAGGGCTTTGTGTTTGACAAAAGTGACTGATTTATTAGAAGAGGAGGAATTCTTTTCAATGGTTGAAGCAAGCAGATTAGCAACTGCTTTCTTCTCTGTTATTAAAGAATCCGAAAACTTGAGATGGTTCACAGTGGGACAGGTGTTCTTCCCTTTGATTTTCTTAATGATGTTCCACACTTTTTTCTTAGAAGTTTTTGATGTCAGCCTGGAGAAGAAGCTTCTCCAGGACCGACGTTTACTGTTTTTAAAAATGTGTGTCTTGATTAGCACGGGTTTCTGATGGGCTCGAGCGTTGGGCCCCGAAGGTCGTTGGTTTACCTGACGCTGAGCCCGTTTTCTAACTTTGGAATTTGTTGGCATTCTAAATCGAACCAGGGTTTTTTTTTGGGCATTTGAAGTTTTCGGAAGACACTGGAATACAGGCTTTAGCACATTTGATCATAGTGTTAGTCAGAGATTTGCTGGGTCTGGACTCTGAAAAAAATCAGTGTCTGGAATTCTTTTAAAATTTGTGGCTGCAAATAGATCCCAGTTTGCTTTTTTATAATTGAGATGTTGAGGGGACAGAGACGTGTTCATTTAAATACAGGTTGTAGAAGGACAGGGAGAAATGGTCACTTCCGTGCAGATCGTCAGGGGACAGCCCACTCATAGTCCAGGACCAGTGAGGGGTCACAAACCGACAAATCTAAACAGAAAGTGAACCTGTGGAAAGAGTGGGGGTTTAAGTTGCAGATCCGTCGTTTCAGACAACACAAACCCAAGTCTGAAAGGACATCCTCAATCAGCAGACCCCCTGGGTGACGTACCGGCACTACCCCAAAGAGGATTGTGACCGTTAAAGTCACCCAACAGGCAAAAAGGTCGGGGAAAGTTCTCCTATCAGACTGACAAGGCCCTGACGACAAACCGGGACAGAAGGAGGTAGATAAAGAGAACAGATGGTCACAGTCTTGTGGGAGTGACTCTCGCAGTACAGCCTGAAGCGAGGTAGACAGAGCGACAGGACTATACAGCAAAGTTTTGTGTAGGAGAAGGGCAACACCGCCCGACAGTCCCAACATGGATGGTTGTGCAGGTATTGAAAGAATATTAATGCCAGAAAGAGTAAAGGTTTCTGGCTTTGAATTTGAGTTTCCTGAAGAGCCACGACGGAGGGTTTTTAGACGGACACAGAGCTGCAGCTCCTCAATTTTGGAATTTTTAAATACCGGATATCCCAATGAATATTGTACTATCATGGTGCAGAGGGCAAAAGGGAGAGGATCAGGTCATCTCCTCATCGACATCTGCCCCCAAATGGAGTGAATTTATTTTGTAGTTTCACTGGACTGTGTTGGTCTTTGGACCTGCTGGCAGACTTGCCAGCTGGTGACAAAGGCCTGGAGTTTGGAGGAAAGGGGGAGGTCTGGGTTTGGGAGATGGTGGAGGGTTTTTCCTTTCTCCCCATCTCCACACTGGGTGGAAATCCTTGCCCGCACGGGCACTGGAAGAGGAGTTCGAGGGGGAAACTGTGGTTTTTTAATTGCCCAGCAGCAGATGTTGTAGACTGCTGGGCAGTCTGAGGGGTGGCGGATTTTTGCCTCCACCAGGGGCAATCATTTTGGGTTGAGAGGTGGTGGACCTGCTTCCACCAGAGTTGAACAGTTCGGACTTGCAGTGTCTTCGAGAACGTTAAGTCTCAGTCTGACAGCAGACTGATCGAGTGGAAACTGTGGGAACTTTCGTACGCCCGAAAACATAGGAAGAGGCTGTCGGCGTCTGACTGCCCAAAAACCTGCTTGCGGGCTTCAAAAAAGGAAATTTTCTTTTCAGTCTTTAGTCTTTGAATTGCGGATTCTGAATCCAAAGAGGACAGTTTCTTGAAGAGGAGGGATGGCGCCCACCGCAGGTTAGCACAATGTGCCGGATCTTGACACGGCCCATCATGGGTTGCCTTGCAGCAAAACACCGCATACCTCTTGCCCTGAACAGCGGTCCCCGACATGGCCAAACTTCTGGCACCTGAAGACCTCAATGGGGACGGCCCCATATTTGCTGAACATGAACATTTAGGTAAAACCCAAACCCTTTATGACCGGAGGCAGCACAGGGTTGCAGAAGGTCAGAAAGAGGGTGTTGGTGGCCACTCTCTGAACCCTTCTTTATCGTCACCCTGCGCACCCCCGGCACACCTGGGATGCCAGCTCCGTTTTTATTTCCGCCTCTGAAACACCCCCAGATCTCTGCATCTAATCACACCTTTGGATGAATTTAATTGCTTATGGGGAGTCACCCTGATCTCCCCATCCACAAGCTTTTTTGCCCTTTTGCAACTGTTCGGATTGCTTCTGTGATCGACATGAAGAAGAACGAAACCCTTCCTCAATCGTTTTATGGACTTAGGTTCACCTGCTATACCATGAAAGCCCTTTTGTACAGCAAAAGGGCTCAGAGCTGAAAGAGGTTTTCTCCCGCTCTGTCCCTTCCACCACGAGCCAGGAAGCCCAGAAACCGTCTTCTGTCTTACCTCACTGTCGAATCACTGTCTGTTTCAAATTCCCCTGAAATAGGGGATACTGCCTTCCTCTTCCTTTTGGGGGGGTGTTTTTTAATGAAGTCATATTTAGTTTATTGTGATTCATCTCTCCCTTACCCACCCACCTTGGAGTCCAAAATAAGGGGCCAGGGGCAAGAAACCAATGTCTTGGGCCCCTTCCAGGCTTCGGGAGGACATACGACAAAGCAGAAGCAACCAACCCTATCCCCCTGATCATGCTCAACTCCGGGAACAGAGAGCTGAGCACTCTGCAGGGGTTTACTTGGCCAGCTGGGGAACTGCCGTCTTGACCCAACCCCAAAAAGGGGAGCGGGTTAGTACCCGGGCCAAAGTGTACTCCCCGTCTAGGAGAGGTCCGAGCCAAAGTGATGTGTTGAGAGCGCTGGCCCTCTCAATCACCAGGATCTTTATTCCCCTCCGACACGGTCGCACCGCACGGCAAACGCGGCGGATCTTAAGGAGCCACAGAGAGAAAAGGAGTGTGGAAAAGAAGATTGAAGGGGAGGGCGAAAATAGAAAAGGGGCCCAAAAAAGGGAGGCAGAAAAAAAAGAAAAGGAGAAAGGCGGGTTACTCTTAGTCGGATCCTCCCCTTAGCCTATCTGACATGGGAAGCCCTACCCGGGGCATCAACTCCTTACCCGTTACGCTTAGGCCAAACAGCATCTGCACCTCAGGCCTAGAAGCAGTATGAAAAAACAGCCTATCTCCAAGTATTGATGCCCGCCAGCAGAGCCTAAGGGTCAATGGACCCCGCAAACCCCCCGACACGACAAGGTGTAACCCCCGGAGGAGGAGGTATCGGCAGGAATTCTATCACCAAACCATGCTAGTCAGACATGAGCACTTTGTGGTTGGCACATCAACAACTTCTGCTTTGAAGGAGGATCTTTGACTGCAGTTCTCCACAAAGGTAGCTTCACACTGCAGTGAAGTATTCTTGCATCACAATAGAAGGGTTCACTCGTGGGTCTTAGAGCATTCTTGTCAGCATCTGCAATGAAGGCTCTGTTTTTTCTCCAATGATGGGTCTTTGTCAGCCTTCAGTTGTAGGTACTCTTGAAGTCCACATCTTCAGGTGACTCTTGCCATTGCTGAGGGCTTCAGAAAAAGGGATTTGCACACTTTGATCAGTTTGATTAGTGTCTTTCTCAGCACATGCACTTTTGGGGCCTCAGACTGAAGTCCAAAAAAGAACAGGATCATACATCTTTTCAGTGTAGTTTAGAAACAGCATGTAGGCTTGTTGGGTTGGGGATTTCAAGAAGCAAAGGGTACTGTCAACCTTCTTTTGTGCATAAGTTTTGTCTTGACATTCATTTCTCTCAGTATCTTGTTTCTTTTGTTCTTCAGGACTGGCTCTCCCCAGACTGGGCTTGACCACACTTGCTGCTGATGTAGCATTTCTCTTTGCAGATTTGCTGCTTGATGAAGTGGCTTTGATTGCAGACTTGCTGCTGATGGCTGTTTTTCTCATGGGCTTCCTTTTCAGCCTTTAAGAATGCCTTCAGAGCATCCCCGTTCAAAAGAAGTCTTTCAAGATCTTCCAATACTGAGCCACCTCATTGGAGTGTGCTTCAGCATCTTCACGCTTCTATATCAAACAGTTTTTGCATTTGCTTGAACTCCTTCTGTCTTTTCTTACTCTTTTGAAGTAGTTATGAACGTCTTGCAAGATCTCTGCTACGTCTGGCAAACACTGAGCCCTTTTCAGCTGCAATATGCACCAAATGCAGACAACAGCCTGACAAGAAGACACTGGGGTGTTTTTCCCTTTACATAATGAAAGACACCTTTGTGTTCCCCCGTCAAAACATTGGTTGTTGGGCACTGCCTAGAGCCAAGCAGTTATCCCACTTTAGGTCACGAGCACTTAGTTCCTTATCCCAAAAAATCAAAGATGTTTTTGCCAGTACTGCGGACGTCGCAGGGCAGGAAGGGAAAACGTTCTGAATGTACCAGTCCCGTATCCTGGTCAACAGACCTTATTACGAGGGGATACTGTTTACTCTTTTCGTCATTGCTGCCCTCTATTGACAACGTGAATGCAGCGGGCTGCATTCTCTCAGACAAAATGTTCTGTCTTTCGCTGGCTAGTGCTTTCACCAAACTGTGGCTTTCTTACGGCCACAATGCATATCTGCCGCGATGCGACTATCAGGAAACTCATCTTTTAAAACCCACGACACAACGTGTCCGCTGCAGCCCCGTGGCAAGTTGTGATGTGCGATCATTTCCACCATCATCACTTCGGCTCGAGTGACTGCCAAAGAAGTGTCATTACTCGTAGGTTTAGAGAAGAGAAGAAGCGTAATATTACTTGCGCTTTTTGCTTTAAATTGTTCATGTTTGTCCCAGGCAACATGTCTTGAAATGTCATTGGCGCCAGCGTGAGCTATTTTAAAAGTCTTTCCCGGGACCAGTGCAGTAGGCATACTCTTCGTCTTTCGGATGCTTTGACAACGGGAAAGTTTTTGCATTATGCTGGCTTGAACAAACTGATTTTTTTTTTTTCCCCCGAACCACAGACTGCGCGGTGAACTGTCATCTCTACGCCGTTTGCCGCAGCAAAAAATCTCCACCAAAAACTTGTAGACGCTTCGTCATCCGCCATGTTTGAACGCAGCGGTACGAGATACGGAGCTAGGCTGCAGTTTTCGCATTTCATGCAAAGTCGAAATGACATTGCCAATTTTAAATGTACACATGATAACTTCGTTTGCCCTCAATGTATGTCTGCTCATATGATATTATTTTCATCTAACGGCAGGCGAGACCAACGACTTCGCAAAAAAACTTTCGTCACCTGACGACGGAATTGCATTCTCCGCGCCGATTATGTCCCTTAGTTTCACCGCTAAGGTGACTGTGCAAACTGTCAATTTTTGCGGCGGAGATGTAGCAGCCGATACCCTATTTCGGTTGGCGAGTAAATCCTATTTTGAGCGCACTATCAGTATTTCCGTATCCCAGCTTAAAACCGTACTAAATACGGGAGAAATTTCGGGGGGTGCACAGGTCTGCAAAACTCTGTGGTCATTGATGCCTTGCTCTCATGGTGACCTCTGTCACAAACTCTGTGGTCATTCACGCCCTTTCTCTCATGGTGACCTCAGTCACAAACTCTGTGGTCCTTCACACCTTGCTCTCATGGTGACTTCTGTCACAAATCTGTGGTCATTGATGCCTTGCTCTCATGGTGACTTCTGTCCAAACTCTGTGGTCATTCACACCTTGCTCTCATGGTGACCTCAGTCACAAACTCTGTGGTCCTTCACACCTTGCTCTCATGGTGACTTCTGTCACAAACTCTGTGGTCCTTCACGCCTTGCTCTCATGGTGACTTCTGTCACAAGCTCTGTGGTCCTTCACACCTTGCTCTCATGGTGACTTCTGTCACAAACTCTGTGGTCATTGATGCCTTGCTCTCATGGTGACCTCTGTCACAAACTCTGTGGTCATTGATGTCTTGCTCTCATGGTGACCTCTGTCACAAACTCTGTGGTCATTCACGCCTTGCTCCCTATGCTGACCTCTGTCACAAACTCTGTGGTCATTGATGCCTTGCTCTCATGATGACCTCTGTCACAAACTCTGTGGTCATGATGCCTTGCTCTCATGATGACCTCTGTCACAAACTCTGTGGTCATTCATGCCTTGTTCTGTGGCGACCTCAGTCACAAACTGTGTGTGGGTCATCTGCCTTGCTCTCATGGTGACCTCAGTTTTGATTCCCTCGCCACATCTATGTCAAGGTAGCTGGTAACGGCACGTTTATGAAGAATCTCACTGGACAGACATGGTGATGACCTCTGGAGGGGTCACTCACTCATGCTGGCTCTGCCACTAAACAACTGTCGTCAGCAGGGGGACCTTAACAGGTGCTTTCTGCGTATGTTGGATTAGAACAGGCACCTCTGACAACAGGTGCTTTCTGTGTATGTTGGATTAGAACTGGCACCTCTGAACACTACTGACAAGATTCCGCAGGAGTACAGGGTGTTTTCTGGGCATTGCCTCATGTCCACTTGACACTGACCGCTCCCTACCCACTGCCAGTGCAGCAGCTGCAGCAGAACAAGTCAGGATGTAGCTGTGGTCAGGGAG
>CM031615.1:77466964-77506964 GCA_018398815.1 Conus ventricosus
ATACCGTCCGTCCACTCAAGACTGTCACTTTACCTTCAGTTTCTACACCAAGACAGGGCAGAGAGGACAAAAGTCAACAGTGAATATAGAGTGGAAACCATACACATTGAAAATAGACTGGAAACAATGAACATCGTATGTATACATGTATGCTTATATTGAACTGTCACAACACATACACACACACAAAAGGAAAGAACATGCGACAAAGAAAAAGAAAATATCGCGACATAATGATTTATGAGAGTGGTATCACAATTCAGCATCATAATGGTAAAAAATTGTGAAAGAGAAATTGATGAAAAATAAATCCACTACAGAATGGTACCCCAAAAAAAAACAAAGAAAAAAAAGACAGAAAAAAATCATGACTTATACAACTGTTTGCGTACGAATGTGCAGTGTGAATTAACAAAGATGGTAAAAAATAATGACAGAATATGAGACAAAGAAAGCAGAAAGACAGACAGGAAGGTGACGGTGACTCGCAGACACAGGAGAAAAAGACCTGCTGCTTCTAGACAGGAAGGTGACGGTGACTCGCAGACACAGGAGAAAAAGACCTGCTGCTTTCTAGACAGGAAGGTCACGGTGACTCGCAGACACAGGAGAAAAAGACCTGCTGCTTTCTAGACAGGAAGGTCACGGTGACTCGCAGACACAGGAGAAAAAGACCTGCTGCTTTCTAGACAGGAAGGTCACGGTGACTCGCAGACACTGGAGACAAAGACCTGCTGCTTTCTAGACAGGAAGGTCACGGTGACTCGCAGACACAGAGAAAAAGACCTGCTGCTTTCTAGACAGAAGGTGACGGTGACTCGCAGACACAGGAGAAAAAGACCTGCTGCTTTCTAGACAGGAAGGTCACGGTGACTCGCAGACACAGGAGAAAAAGACCTGCTGCTTTCTAGACAGGAAGGTGACGGTGACTCGCAGACACAGGAGAAAAAGACCTGCTGCTTTCTAGACAGGAAGGTGACGGTGACTCGCAGACACAGGAGAAAAAGACCTGCTGCTTTCTAGACAGGAAGGTGACGGTGACTCGCAGACACAGGAGAAAAAGACCTGCTGCTTTCTAGACAGGAAGGTGACGGTGACTCGCAGACACAGGAGAAAAAGACCTGCTGCTTTCTAGACAGGAAGGTGACGGTGACTCGCAGACACAGGAGAAAAAGACCTGCTGCTTTCTAGACAGGAAGGTGACGGTGACTCGCAGACACAGGAGAAAAAGACCTGCTGCTTTCTAGACAGGAAGGTGACGGTGACTCGCAGACACAGGAGAAAAAGACCTGCTGCTTTCTAGACAGGAAGGTGACGGTGACTCGCAGACACAGGAGAAAAAGACCTGCTGCTTTCTTATCATTAGCTCCTTATTCTTTCTTTTTAAAAGAGGAAAAAAAATCAAACTGTAAACATGCGTGGTGGATTTGAACAAAAATAGGTAAAAGGAAGGGATCGACAGATTGATTCATACAAACTTACAACACAAGCACATCTGTGCATGCAAGTTCATACACTCCCCTGCTCCACCTCAGCGTGCACACACCACACACACACACACACACACACACACACACACACACATATACACAGGGAAAGATCAAGAGAGTCTATTCATATTTTTTATCATAATATGCAACTTGTTTTTAATCTATCATTTTTTCTCAAACAGCAATAATCTGAGTTGTGTTTGGTGATACACACTGATATTCACAACAGTTTTGGCAAACATGAATGTTTCATTCATTCACACACACACACACACACACACACACACACACACACACACACACACACACACACACACACACACACACACACGCGCATGAAAACAAGTCCAATTCATGAACTATTGTGGCCGGACAGAAGTTTACTTCTGCAAATGTTTAATCTTCATGCTCTTGAAAAGCATGTTTCGTTTTATTGTGGCTATTTTTTACTCTTTGGTATGTAGTTGAGCTGATAAGGGTAGTGCAAGTGTATAGGGATTTCAGTGAATTCCGACCTGCTGTCGGAGGAGTCTCCGCCTCTTGGGGCCTGGTTAATGCGGTTCCAGAATTATCTTTAGAATTCCAGTGGATGAGTAGGAATACAATAGTGGTTTGTGGATATAACCAGTCTACTTGGCATAATCTCTGTTTAGGAATGCACAAATTACCAGACATTAATGGATATTTATTCATGGCAATGACAAAGCATTGATTAATACTGTTATTACTGAAGCTCAGGGCCTATATTCTGCTGCGTATTAGCAGTTGTGTAAACTGGGGGCAATAATACCGGCATCCCCGCCAGAACGCGATCTCTTCCCCACTGCTCGTCACGGCTAGCAGAGGTCTTGCCGGTGCGTCTGATAACGGAGACCGGTTTCATGCTGGCTGGTCACAGTACCAAGACAAAGGTGATTCTCTTTTGAGGTATGTCAAAACAAGTTTACTGGGAACAAGTTCATTGGAATCTGGCTGTTATTGATAAATATTTTTGTTGTTGTTGACTTGTTTAAGTGTTTTAAAGGAAATGTTAAAAGCCACTTAATGGAGATGTTTACAAGACTAAGAGTTTTCACTTAGGAGGAGAACTGGTTGTATTTTTCGTTCAAGAGATCTTGGACAGCTCTCTCTCTCTCTCTCTCTCTCTCTCTCTCTCTGTGCTTGCTATTTTTTTCATGGAATCAGTACGGTGTACCTGATGTGATGGAGGCTGGAATGAAGTATTCAGTTATGCTCACCCTTGTAAGATAAGATAATGTTGCTTATAGCCCAGCCGACCGCAGAGGGCCACATCAGGGCTGTCACTCCTTGTAGTTACAGTGTTGTTGAGAGCAATTCCTGAAAATCAATGCTGATCTATTTAATTTTTAGTTTTAGATGTATCAGGAACTTCGTTTTGAATTGTGTTCCGATTGTTGGCTACACTGGGCGCGTTGCGACGATGGATGAATGAAGGGAAGTAACCCTTTTTTTTTTTGAAGAGTAAACCATTGAAATGTATGAGTTGCTTCCCTTTGCTGGATTTTGCGGCTATGTTGCCAGGCACTCATTATCTCTTTTTTTTAAAGATCATGTACGCTTGGTGCTATGATTTAGGGACACACATTTTGCCCTTTTTCAGAGAAATGCCTGTTCCACACCAGAGAGGTGGCCGGGACAGATGAACGGGTGTGTCAACACCCTGTCCTGAGGTAGATAATGTTTTTCCCATGTGGATATTCTGTTGCAAGGTTTTTGTTCTGCTTTGACATTTTTCAACATGTCCCTGTGCAATTCATCGTGCTTTTGGTGCCATGGGTTCTTTGTCAGAGCCATTAATTGAACGATGATTGGGTATGTATTATTACGAGTAAATGAAAATTTGTTTTTATATATGAGAGACTAACCGAATCTACCAGGAATAATCTAGACCCTGTCCGGAGGTGGTGTGCGTGCTGAGAAAGGAAGATGGCTCTAGTTGGCTGGTTCATGTGTAAGACGTGTCCTTTTTGAGTTTCATTATATGTGTGGACACTACACATATTTTTTTCCATACAATTGTGTAACTGTTGTTGAAAATTGGATGTTAATTAAATTTATTTTTGTTCATGGCTCCTGCCGTTCGCAACGGGAGTTCCCTGTTGGATGTGTGTGCTTATGTCTGTTCATTCATAATGCTGTTCTTCACTATGGAATTATGATACATGCTTTTGACTGTATGCAACTCCTGCCGTTCGCAACGGGGAGTCCCAATGTTGATGTTATGTTAATGAAATAATTATGTTTGTGATCCTGCCGTTCGCAACGGGGATCCCTTTTCTTAATGTTATGTTAATGAAATAATTATGTTGTTGATCCTGCCGTTCGCAACGGCCCTTTTGTGTTGATGTTTGATATTTGTCTTAGCTTAACTTGAATGATTATGTTTTTTCTGCGTGTGTTTTTTATATAGTACCTCATGTTTATGATTATTGTTGTTTGTGTCTTACTAGTCGGGTTTGGTTATGGTTGGTTTGATCCAACCATGATTTAAAATAAAAAGAGGGACCAACGAGCTGGTGTTGGGTGTGAAGTCTGGTGTGTCAACTTGCCTCTCTCCCCAACTCCTGCCTCCTCTTACACTATGCTAAAATTTTGTTTCGTCAGATTCCTTGAAAACATGAGATAAAGCCTGCTTCCAAACACAGGATGTGAACGACTGACAGAAAGAAAGAAAAACGTTCCAAACAAGAACTTAAATGAAGATTACGCAAACAGATAAACTGTTCCATTTTTGAAAAATAAGAGAGAGGAGACTGTCTTTGTAATCACAAAAGAAAAAATAAAATCAAACTGGAAACTGGTGCTGGACCCAAGAAAATCGCAGTCAAATTGCTCTTGGTTGAAAAAGCCATGCATTATTTAATAGTTCTACAGCATGAAATCGAGAGAGAGAAAATAAGGGAATAATGTGAAGCAGGATATAAAACCAAAGAACCAGTGTATACAAAACATTTTCAATGTATCCACTTTATCTTAAGATTTTTTTTGTTGTTTGCTTGGATAAAAGAAAAATTCACTCAGATTTTGGTGCAACCTTCTAAATTGGGCACTTGTAAAAGGATGACAAGACTGCAACTTTAAAGTCACAAAAGTTCTGATGTTGTACCTAAATTGATTCCATTAGTTTTACTTAAGTTGTTTCATGAAAAGTCTTCTTTTTTTAAATTGTTGTTTGAACTGATTTTACTGATTTGATTTTAAATTCTGTTCTATTGTCGTGAAGTGATGTGTGTGTGTGTGTGTGTGTG
Source organism: Conus ventricosus (assembly GCA_018398815.1). Classification (NCBI taxonomy): domain Eukaryota; kingdom Metazoa; phylum Mollusca; class Gastropoda; order Neogastropoda; family Conidae; genus Conus; species Conus ventricosus. The sequence continues at coordinate 77,471,724 of CM031615.1, forward strand.
TGTGTGTGTGTGTGTGTGTGTGTGTGTGTGTGTGCATGTGTGCTGTGTGTGTGTGTGTGTGTGTGTGTGTGTGTGTGTGTGTGTGTGCTGTGTGCATGTGTGCTGTGTGTGTGTGTGTGTGTGTGTGTGTGTGTGTGTGTGTGTGTGTGTGTGTGTGTGTGTTTGCGCGCGCGCTAGTACGTGCACAAAATTTGTTTTCTGTTACACTAACTTTCATGTGTTTTTCAGCAGAAGATAATATCCTAAATTTATTAATTTACATGAGAAAATATTTGCCATTTGAAGACTGAGAATATGCATTTTCAATCTAACTGCTATCTTAAAACAAATGAACGGAAAGATTAAGAAGACTTGATAACATCCATGCAGGATATGATGACGGAACATGATTCTGAAATAATGCATCTGAACCAGCTAAAGCACAAACAGAAAACATGGTTTATAAGGCAAAATCTTAAGACTGGAATCTAAACAAACACTTCATGCAAACTTTCCAATTTGTGGAACATGCAATCATGACTTACATTAAAAAATAGACTTTGACTTGCATAAGAAAAAAAAAGAAAGAACTTCTTTAATATTACTATATAAAAAGTTGAACTATTATGAAAAACTACAAATTCAAAACAACTTGCTGGAAAACAAAAGCTAGAAACAAAACCACAAAACCACCAAACAACACTACATAAGCTAAGAGAAGTAATTACCGAGAGGCTTTGCTGAAAATAATTAATCAAAGAGTGTTAATTAATCAATATGAATAAATGAAAAAACAACAACATGTATGCCATTCCCTCACGCACATACATACACACCACACACTGTCGTCAATCCTGTTACTGAAAACAAAGTTGGACGGGAGATGTTTTCCAGGAGTTGGCACACACCACTCTACACTTTTCAACATCATCAAAATCCAAAAAACACAGAACTGTACAGTTCATCAACCTTCGACAGCACACGCTTCCACACAGGAGTTACCAAGTTTGGACATTAACAGAAAGCAAGACGGTCGATGGGAAAAGTCCACCACAACAACCAAAGCTGGAAGCTGGCCACACAATAGAAAGGAATTATTTAAAACAAGGTAATTAAAGAAGGAAGGAGAAAACAGCATGATTTTTATTTTATTTTTTAAACAAAAAAACAATACTACAATGTTCCTGATTTATTAGTTATCTTTATCTGCTTTCCAAAGGAAATCACTAAGGATTTTACACTCTGATCAAAAACCTTTTGTAACTGATAAGTCAAAAGAAAATAAATATATGAAAGAAAATCCGCAAAAGAAAAAAAATTGGACTTAAGGGAGAGAAAGTTAGGAGAGAGAAAATTTCAGTTTGTTTGTTTGGTCTGTTACTTTAAGGATGAACTGTTGATGGAGGAGAAATTTACATTCACAAGGAACACACTACATGGAATTACTACAGCCATACTGAAAGCGAACAATTTGATTAACTTTTTTTTTTTCTTGAGTGAAATTGCAGCGCATTTTTTTTTTTCCAAATGCATAACCAATTCATTGTGAATGTTGATATTATCAAGAGAAAACTGAACATTGAAAACACCATGAACATAATGTGATAGCCTGTCTTTTTCATTGTGTAAATCATTTGTGGAAGTCTTGCTCAATGCTGGCACTCAGAACAAGTTTTACAACAACAGCAAAAACTGGTCTGACACATGGGGAGATGAAATACATTTTGGAATATCTCAATAAAAGTAATGAAGATGTTGCTGTTTGTGAAAAAAACAACAACAAACAAACAAAACCAAACAAACCAAAACAAACAAAGAAGGGAGGGGAGGAAAAGAGTGCAGGGATAAAGGGGAAAGAACTGGAAAAGGGAGAGGATGATGAATGGCAAAGGGAGGAAAAGAGTGCAGGGATAAAGGGGGAAAGAAAATGGAAAAGGGGAGAGGATGATGAATGGCAAAGGGGGGAAAGAAGTGCAGGGATAAAGGGGAAAGAAACTGGAAAAGGGGAGAGGATGATGAATGGCAAAGGGGGGAAAGAAGTGCAGGGATAAAGGGGAAAGAACTGGAAAAGGGGAGAGGATGATGAATGGCAAAGGGGGAAAGAAGTGCAGGGATAAAGGGGAAAGAACTGGAAAAGGGGAGAGGATGATGAATGGCAAGGGGGGAAAGAAGTGCAGGGATAAAGGGGAAAGAACTGGAAAAGGGGAGAGGATGATGAATGGCAAAGGGGGGAAAGAAGTGCAGGGCGGTGGAAGCAAGATGAACAGAGAAGAGAAGACTTTTCAAAAATAATGAAATTAAATATGACAACAACAACAACAAAAAAGACAGAGGAATGTCAAAAGAATGGGGTTATGTGGGGAGAGGAGTATAGAACATAAAAGGCCTGTTCCTGAACACCCTGAAGGCTACCTGCCGAATGGTAGGATCAATACGGTTGATGTGGAAAGGGTGAATCAAGTTGCTGATGATGGGATGAACACTATGATGGTGTGGTAAACTAGAAACGTAGTGACGGGAAAGGCGGGGGGGAGGGGGGGGGGGGGGGGGGGGGGATAGTCCAAGTAAGTAACAGTGATAGGAAAGCAGTTTTGAGAATAAGGTAAAAATGGTTAAGGGGAAGTGATAAATATGGTGAGAATAGGGGAGAAGCAGTGATGGGGGATGTGTCCAAACAATCACGGCAGGTAACGATAGTAATGGGGGAGAGGTCAAATGGCAATGGCAAGATGAAATAATGATGGGGAAGGCGACAGTGAAGGGGTTAAAAGTGGTGTTGATGGGGCAATAAAGGTGGTGGGGAAATAGTGCACAGAGTGATGGCAATGTAATAATGACAATAGAAAAGGTCCTCATGGTCAAAGCAAGGCAACAGTGATCTTGAGAAAATGACAAAACTGCTGAATGTAAGGGGTGAAAATGATGATAGGGAAAATAATAATGGCGGAGAAGGATTCAAGTAGTGATGGTAAGGTAATAATGGTGATGGAGAACATGATAATGGTGATGGGGAACATGATAATGGTGATGGGAAAACGATAATGGTGATGGGGAACATGATAATGGTGATAGGGAACATGAAAATGATGATGGGGAACACGATAATGGTGATGGGGAACACCATAATGGTGATGGGGAACACGATAATGGTGATGGGGAACACGGGGAACATGACAATGGTGATGGGGAACACGATAATGGTGATGGGGAACATGATAATGGTGATGGGGAACACAATAATGGTGATGGGGAACAAGATAATGGTGATGGGGAACAAGATAATGGGGATGGGGAACAAGATAATGGTGATGGGGAACACGATAATGGTGATGGGGAACATAACAATGGTGATGGGAAACACAATAATGGTGATGGGGAAACTTGATAATGGTGATGGGGAACATGACAATGGTGATGGGGAACACAATAATGGTGATGGGAATACGATAATGGTGATGGGGTGCATGATAATGGTGATGGGGAACACAATAATGGTGATGGGGAACATGACAATGGTGATGGGAAACACAATAATGGTGAAGGGGAACACAATAATGGTGATGGGGAACACAATGATGGTGATGGGGAACATGATAATGGTGAAGGGGAACATGATAATGGTGATGGGGAATATGATAATGGTGATGGGGAACATTATAATGGTGATGGGGAACATGATAATGGTGATGGGGAACACAATAATGGTGATGGGGAACATGATAATGGTGATGGGGAACACAATAATGGTGATGGGGAACACAATAATGGTGAAGGGGAACATGACAATGGTGCTGGGGAACACGATAATGATGATGGGGAACATGATGATGGTGATGGGGAACACAATAATGGTGATGGGGAACACGATAATGGTGATGGGAAACACGTTAATGGTGATGGGGAACACGAGAATGGTGATAGGGAACACAATAATGGTGATGGGGAACATGATAATGGTGATCAGGAACACAATAATGGTGATAGGGAACACAATAATGGTGATGGGGAACACGATAATGGTGATGGGGAACACAATAAAGATGATGGGAAACATGATAATGGTGATGGGAACATGATAATGGTGATGGGGAACACAATAATGGTGATGGGGAACACCATAATGGTGATGGGGAACACGATAATGGTGATGGGGAACATGATAATGGTGATGGGGAACACGATAATGGTGATGGGGAACATGACAATGATGATGGGGAACAAGATAATGGTGATGGGGAACACAATAATGGTGATGGGGAACACAATAATGGTGATGGGGAACATGTTAATGGTGATGGGGTACATGATAATGGTGATGGGGAACACAATAATGATGATGGGGAACATGTTAATGGTGATGGGGTACATGATAATGGTGATGGGGAACACAATAATGGTGATGGGGAACATGACAATGGTGATGGGAAACACAATAATGGTGATGGGAAACACGATAATGGTGATGGGGAACACAATAATGGTGATGGGGAACACAATAATGGTGATGGGGAACATGATAATGGTGATGGGGAACATGATAATGGTGAAGGGGAACACAATAATGGTGATGGGGAACATGACAATGGTGATGGGGAACACGCTAATGGTGATGGGGAATATGATAATGGTGATGGGGAACACAATAATGGTGATGGGGAACATTATAATGGTGATGGGGAGCATGATAACGGTGATGGGGAACACAATAATGGTGATGGGGAACATGATAATGGTGATGGGGAACATAAAAATGGTGATGGGGAACAGATAATGGTATGGGGAAACACAATAATGGGATGGGAATGTCACCGATCGGGGGGAACAGATAATGGTAGGGGAACATGAAAGGGTGTTTTGGGGAACCCAAAATAATGGTGAGGGGAAATGTCACCGATCGGCGGTAGTAAAACCCGTCCATGTTTTGGAGAAGGTAGTTCAGGAATAGAGACGGTGCATATTTTTAAATATTGGTGTGCGAGAGTGGGGTGTAGTTTGGGGGTTTTTGGGTTTTAAGTGGAAGTTGGCTAGGTGGGGGGCTGGGGAAATAAGCATACAATATCTTGAATTCCAACTTCACTTGTTGAGGGGATGGAAGCGGGGGTTTGGGTTTCTTTCCCCGTTGTTACCCTTTTTGTTCCGGTTCTACCCAGAAAGGGGGGGCGGGAAGGCTTTTGTTGGTTTGCAAGTCGTATTGGGGAAAATTGGTTTTTTTTTGCACGAAAACAACAAACCGTTGGGTCGGGGGTCACTCGGGCGGGGGATACGCTGCCTTTACCAATCGTGTTTTGTGTTGTGAGTAGAGTTCGTTTTGTTCCCCGCCAGGTCGGAATGCTTGGGGTAGCTTCACTTCGGTCCCTGGTGTTCGGGGAGGGCGCGCCTTTTATTTTGCGGGGCGCGCCTTAGTTGGCGAGTACTTCGAGTCAATTAGGGCAAGGTCCTCGTTGGGTCTGGCATCCCCTTGGCCGGGCCCCCGGGTTCTGGTTCTCTTTTGGGCAGCCACTTCAGCCGTTCAGAATGGGTGGTTGAACGTCTGTCTGTGCGGGTTGGTGATTTGTTAGGTTTCTGGTGGTGGTTCGTCATTTCTTGTATTATGGCGATTTTATGTAGGGTATGTTAGTTTATTGATTTTTTTTTTTCGTATCTGGTTTTTGGGTAGGGAGTCGTCTTGTTCTGTGATTGAAACTTGTCACCCGGTTTGTGTTACCCCTTTTCTGTATTTCTGTAAGTAGTGACTAGTGGTTCCTGATTTCGATTGTCATGTCCCTTTTTGGGAAAAAAGACATGTGGTTAGATATAAAAACCGTTGAGGGGTGATGTAGAATTGGTGTGATTATTTTAAATGTTAATTTCGGGGGGGCAGTAAGGAAGAAATACGAGGTTGCATTTTGTGAGGTCATAGTAATCAGGTGCAGATTGTTTGCATAAAATCGTAAAGGGATTGTGCTCAATTTCATTTGAAAATAGTAGTATTTTCGTTGAAATTGATAACGATTTGATTTGACCTGAAGCTTGGAATGGGTTTAACGTGGCATTGGGGCCAACAATTTTTGGTCGATTTTTTAAAAAAATTGGAAAACGGGCGGATATAAACAATTGGTAACTTTTCACTTTCGTCGAATTTGGTTCTCGACGCGGTGTACGCGTGCAACTGTATCTGTACTACACGTTTTTTACGGGACAAACCCCAAATTTTAAATTTTTTTTTTAAGTAAATAAACAGTCGCACACATCAATTATTTTTTAACAAAAAATTTTAAAAGAATTTTAGGTTTAGGGAACATCCCATTTAATTTATATCAAAAATGTTAAAGTTTAAAAACCACAGTTATAGGACAAAAACGGAGGAGGCGCAGTAATATTGTTGAAGATGGTTGTGTGGCATAACAAGGATTAACCCTGGGGTTACTGAAAAGAGAGACATGAGAGTGGGTGCGGGGAAATTTTGGGAACAAATCTTTGGTTTTTATGATTAAATTGACTTTCAAAAGGGGGATGGAATGTGAAGGGTTGTGGCGCGAGCCAAATTTTCCCGTATATATGCTAGAACGTGAACATTAAAAATATAATTTTTTTTTTTTTGTTCTTTGTTGTTGTTTTTTTTTAGATGAAATTTCTACTGACTACTAGGGGGAAACGTTTTGTGAAATTGCCATTTCCAGTTTATTTAGTATTTTCTAAGGGGGCCCATGGAGTCCGTGTTGGATTGCTTAGATTGGGATTATTTCTCCGAGAATTGTGTGCGAGTCATAATTTCATATATAATAGCGCAGTTGGCTCAGAGAGAATATTGTTTTACTGCTGTTGTAAAGGTTGGCAGGGAATGGATCTGATAACCCAAAGTAACGGTTATGGGGGGGTGTATTCGAAATGCAAGTGGTCACTCTCATTCCAAGTGGGAGGTAGGCAAGGGAGAGGGAGGATCAAAGTTTTACCAAGTAGCTTATGGGCCTTGATGACTCGGGTAGTAGCAACACTACAGTAGTGGCCTACAGTGTTGTCAGCAGGTATCCTGTTTCCGTCCTGAGGCTGGGGCCAGACCACCGCAGTCTACTGCCGCGTGCTGGCAGGTGAGCGGCGGTTTCCCGTTGCTTGCTGTTTTCCCGGGAGAGGGAGACCATCCAGGCCGTCGGCCGTCTGTGGGCAGCTCTCCTCCGCTACCGGGGTTCTTCCGGGAGTTCTCCAGCCACCTGTTGCTCTTCCCTGTTCGGGCGTCCTGTGAGAGGGCACCGCACCAGACCTTCCCTCACCCTCAGTGTCCGGCGGGGGGCCTTCAGAGGAGGAGGCGTCCTTCGAGCCCCTGGACTCGTCGAGAGGGCGCCTGGTGTGCGTTAGGTGTCGTGCCCAGCGCAGGAGAGGAGTCGGACTGCGGGGAAGCCACGGTCAGCGCCGGGGTGTAGAGTCTTCGGAGAGGAGTCGGACTGCGGGGAAGCCACGGTCAGGCCGGGTGTGAAGAGTCTTTGGGGAGTCGGACTGTGGGGGGCCACGGTCAGCGCCGGAGTGCAGAGTCTTCCGGAGAGGTGTCAGCCTGTGAGGGGCCAAGTACAGCGCCAAGGACTGGAGCTCTCCGGGCCGGGATGGGTTGTCCCATAGGTGGGGTAGAGAGGGTGTAGTGTTAGGGAGTAGGGTTAAGGGTGTTGGCTACTGCCTCCTTTTGGGACGTAGTGGCCAGCACGGTGTAGGGTACTTGTTGTTGCCTCCCTTAGGGACGCAGTGACCAGTGCGGTAGTGGTCCTGGGTCAAAAGAGAAGGGTGGGTCCTGGGGAGAGGTGCGGGTGGTAGTAGTTTACAGATTAGAGTCCCTTGGGTTGGTCCTTGTCCCTAGTATTTAGCCACCACGTGTGCGGGCTATCTCTGTGTCCCTAGGTCGCAGTGATATACCGCAACTGGTGCTTTAGCGTAGGTTAAGGTTCTCAGGGTCGTATTGGGGTAGTGTGGGTCAGTGAAGAAGTGGGATACCGGTGTGTGGGTGTGGATGGACGTGAGTGGTGGCGCCATAGTCTGTGTGTGAAATAAAGAAGTGCGTATGATTGTAAAGCTGTGTTAGTGTGCTGTGTCGTCTGCTCTAGTGTGTAATAGGCGTGGGTAGGGGTGGTAGGGCCCGTCCGGCTTAGCGACCGTGACATAGAACATGATAATGGTGATGGGGAACATGATAATGGTGATGGGGAACACAATAATGGTGATGGGGAACACAATAATGACGATGGGGAACAAGATAACGCTGACGGGGATCACAGTAATGGTGATGGGGAACATGATAATGGTGATGGGGATCACAGTAATGGTGATGGAGGAGACGATAATGGTGATGGGGAACATGATAATGGTGATGGGGAACATGATAATGGTGATGGGGAACATGATAATGGTGATGTGGATCACAGTAATGGTGATGGGGAACATGATAATGGTGATGGGGATCACATTAATGGTGATGGAGGAGACAATAATGGTGATGGGGAACATGATAATGGTGATGGTGAACACAATGATGGTGATGGGGAACACGATAATGGTGATGATGAAGGGGTGAGATGGCAACAGGCAATTAACAATCATGATGGTAGGGTAATGATGCTAATGGTAAGATAAAAACAATTATGGGGTAGGTAATAATGGTGCTGGAACAGGGGTACAAATGGTGATGCTATGGCAATAGTGACGATGGGGAATGAGTACAAGTGGTAATGATAAAGTAATGTTGATGATGCAGATGGTCCAACACTGAGAGAAGGTTACATGGGATGGTGCAGAATGTAGGGATGCCAATGAATGTACATGTAAAAGGAGGACCAACTGCCTCAACCTCAGTGAATGTACATGTAAAATGAGGACCAACTGCCTCAACCTCAGTGAATGTACATGTAAAATGAGGACCAACTGCCTCAACCTCAGTGAATGTACATGTAAAATGAGGACCAACTGCCTGAACCTCAATGAATATACATGTAAAATGAGGACTAACTGCCTGAACCTCAATGAATGTACATGTAAAAGGAGGACCAACTGCCTGAACCTCAATGAATGTACATGTAAAAGGAGGACCAACTGCCTGAACCTCAATGAATGTACATGTAAAATGAGGACTAACTGCCTGAACCTCAATGAATGTACATGTAAAAGGAGGACTGCCTGCATGAACCTCAATGAATGTACACGTAAAAGGAGGACAACCTGCCTGAACCTCAATGAATGTACATGTAAAAGGAGGACTAACTGCCTGAACCTCAATGAATGTACATGTAAAATGAGAACTAACTGCCTCAACCTCAATGAATGTACATGTAAAATGAGAACTAACTGCCTCAACCTCAATGAATGTACATGTAAAATGAGGGCTACCTGCCTGAACCTCAATGAATGTACACGTAAAATGAGGACTAACTGCCTGAACCTCAATGAATGTACATGTAAAATGACTGACTGCCTGAACCTCAATGAATGTACATGTAAAATGAGGACTGACTGCCTGAACCTCAATGAATGTACATGTAAAATGAGGACTACCTGCCTCAACCTCAATGAATGTACACGTAAAATGAGGACTAACTGCCTGAACCTCAATGAATGTACATGTAAAATGAGGACTGACTGCCTGAACCTCAATGAATGTACATGTAAAATGAGGACTACCTGCCTCAACCTCAATGAATGTACATGTAAAATGAGGACTAACTGCCTGAACCTCAATGAATGTACATGTAAAATGAGGACTAACTGCCTGAACCTCAATGAATGTACATGTAAAATGAGGACTGACTGCCTGAACCTCAATGAATGTACATGTAAAATGAGGACTACCTGCCTCAACCTCAATGAATGTACATGTAAAATGAGGACTGACTGCCTGAACCTCAATGAATGTAAATGTAAAATGAGGACTAACTGCCTCAACCTCAATGAATGTACATGTAAAATGAGGACCAAATGCCTCAACCTCAATGACGGTGATAGCTTCACAGGAAAAGGAATCGGACACAGGTGACTAACTGCCTCAACCTCAATGACGATGATAGCTTCACAGGAAAAGAAATCGGACACAGGTGACTAACTGCCTCAACCTCAATGACGATGATAGCTTCACAGGAAAAGAAATTGGACACAGGTGACTAACTGCCTCAACCTCAATGACGGTGATAGCTTCACAGGAAAAGGAAAGGACACAGGTGACTAACTGCCTCAACCTCAATGACGGTGATAGCTTCACAGGAAAAGGAAAGGACAGGGGTGACAACTTTCGGTGGGAGGCTGGGAAGGGGACACACAAAGGACAAACAAACAAACAAACGAACAAACAAACGAGAAAGCCAAGACCGAAAAGAAAAAAACAAAAAAACGAAGCGAGGTCAGTGCTGTTAGTTGTCTGGCCACCTGCCCGGCGGGAGAAAGGAAAAGTGTATACCCCTGAACATCATGAGGGAAGTGAAAACTAACCCGATTAAGCTGTGGTGCAGAGAAAACACAGACAAACAGGTCATGAACACAGCCGGTGCATGCTCTTTCAAATGCATATCAGCCGACAGAAATCATGCGTCCATAGTCGTTTACCATGGCCAGTAAAACATGAACAAATTCTAGAATGTCACTTGTCCAGTGGCAAGCATCCTTGCTCATGCAAGCTTTAAAAAAAAGTTACATGTTTATTAAAAAAAAACACCTCCATATCTATCTTTGGAAGTATCATGACCCTTTCCTTTAGCTCTTTATTTTCTTCTATAACAAAAAGACACCATCACACCAATCCTGTCCTTTCTACCATCCTTGTTCAACCCTAAAATCAAATGGCAAGGAATTCTGTACTTAAAGATGGGTCTTCAAGGAATGTGTAGCAAATCAACTTTAACGAAAAAGAAAAAAAAAAGAACAGACAATAAGTGAAAACGACTTATTAGTAATCCTAATTCTTAGAAAAGATACACACAGCGTCATAAAAGATGATAGCCTTAACAGAAAACAGAGATTAAACTAACCAATCAGAAACTGATACTGATGCCTGTCCAGCAACAGAAAAACAAGATTAACAAAATCCCCAGAAGATTCAAAAGCAGCTCTGGTTCTTGTGTTCCACACTCACCTCAAAGTACTCCCGCTGTTTGCGTGCCTCCAACGTGTGCTTGTGCCACGCCTCAAACATGATGCGTCCAATCGACACATGGAACACATGCTGCAGCTTCTGGAAGGACACTGACAAGATAGAGAAGAAATGAGGAGCTGCTAACGCTTTCTTTACTAAGGACCGCATATCCAGTCCTTATGTTTACAACCTTTGTATACCAAGGACCGCATATCCAGTCCTTATGTTCACAACCTTTGTATACCAAGGACCGCATATCCAGTCCTTATGTTCACAACCTTTGTATACCAAGGACCGCATATCCGGTCCTTATGTTCACAACCCTTGTATACCAAGGACCGCATATCCAGTCCTTATGTTCACAACCTTTGTATACCAAGGACTGCATATCCAGTCCTTATGTTCACAACCTTTGTATACCAAGGACTGCATATCCAGTCCTTATGTTCACAACCTTTGTATACCAAGGACTGCATATCCAGTCCTTATGTTTACAACCTTTGTATACCAAGGACTGCATAACCAGTCCTTATGTTCACAACCTTTGTATACCAAGGACCGCATATCCAGTCCTTATGTTCACAACCTTTGTATACTAAGGACTGCATATCCAGTCCTTATGTTCACAACCTTTGTATACCAAGGACCGCATATCCAGTCCTTATGTTTACAACCTTTGTATACCAAGGACCGCATATCCAGTCCTTATGTTCACAAGCTTTGTAGACTAAGGACTGCATATCCAGTCCTTATGTTCACAACCTTTGTATACCAAGGACCGCATATCCAGTCCTTATGTTCACAACCTTTGTATAATTAGGACTGCATATCCAGTCCTTATGTTCACAACCTTTGTATACCAAGGACGGCATATCCTGTCCTTATGTTCACAACCTTTGTATACCAAGGACCGCATATCCAGTCCTTATGTTTACAACCTTTGTATACCAAGGACCGCATATCCAGTCCTTATGTTTACAACCTTTGTATACTAAAGACCGCATATGTGGTCCAAAGCTTTGGAATTTTTCTCCAAAGTGAGCGAAACTTTTGTACGAAACTACTTGTTACTGATAGCTCCTGCATACTAATTAGAGTGCAGACATACTGGTACTCAAGCTTTGCAAGCTGAATGCTCACTAGCAGATATTTTTCACACCACTTCACCAGCTCGGTTTGGCTTGACGTGGCAACATGGCATCGTCTGCTACTCCGTCAAGCAAGCGTGGTGAAAGAAACACTACAAATCCCCGTTACAATGTGACTGAAGCCCTTGAATTGTTGCACACACTTGATAATTGCAGGGCATAAAACCAATTAATGTAAATCTTTTGTTCATAGGGTGTGTACCACCCCTATTTTTACATGACATGCAAAATCTCATTTTCTTTGTCATGCATACTATATTATCAAATAAATAGAAAAACGACTTTGCTATATTGTTTGTGGTTTCCAATTTCTTTCTTTCTTTCTTTCTGCGTACGCAGGCTGATACTCCTGCAGACACTCCCTGTATAGCCAGGCAGTGGAGTTTTGTGTGTATGACCCTTTTTTATCCCGCCATTAAGGCAGCCATACTCCATCTTCGGGAAGGTGCATGCTATGTGTCACGTGTCATCCATACCAACGGCCAAACTGGCCTTCTCTTCCGAAAGTTGGTGATGGGATTTTACGTGTGTGCAAGATGTTATGCGTGCGTTCACACACGGAACCTCGGTTTATAGTCTCATTCGAAGGACTATATGGGGAATGGAGTCAGAACCAATGTTAACTCCGAGGGAAAAATCCCCCTATACCGAAATTCGAACCCGCAACCCCAGGATCACGAGTCCGGCGCTCTACCAACTGAGCTATCCGGCCCCTTGGTTTCTCAATCATTTATAAACAAAACTTGAAAAAAAAAAAAAGCCTGTGTCTATTCATTTTTAAAAAAATGATTTTAAAAAACCCCACATAGAACCAGGTCAGTTTCTGGGGGAAGTAAGGGGAGAGAATAGCTGGTATAGAAAGAGCTTAGGTACGTGCTAATCATACATTGTTCGTAACGTGAGTGTGCTTCTTTCACGGGAACTGAACAGTATATGGGGTGTCATACAATGGCCACTTCACCCTGGGAGGGGACTATTGGAATTTCACTGTTGAGACAAGGAATTCATTCAACACATTAGTGAATCATTTATTACATATAAAACATGAATATATGGTACAAATACATTTATGCTGAGAGATGAAAACAGTAAAGAGATGGGTACCACGATCCATGTATATTCAACACACTTCACGGATCGACAGCACATCAGCACAGGTTTGAGCAAAGTATGTATCAAGGTCACTTGCAGTTCTGACTAGCTTCAACGGACGCCATGAACGACAAACATCCCAATGCATTTAATCTCTTTGCTCCATTATGTTACTGATGTGAAAAGATTTGTACAAAGCCGAGTCATTAGATGTTTGCCTGCACCGCAGGATTTCACTGATAAGTTGAAATACACAAAACCCACCACAAGACCTAACCCACAGAATGTTTAAGTGTGATGAATTTGTTACAAAATAGTCTCTGTGTAAGACTTTTTGCACTTCAGCTTTAACCCTAGAGTACACTGTGCACAATGCGTAGGTACACAACATGTATTCCGATCCATATCTTGATAATGTTTTAGATTTCATAATTTGCTTAACCTCAAACGTTCTCTCGCCCTCTCTTTGATCTGTTTCTTTTCTTCTTTGATCACTGAATTTTTCTTTTCAAACTTTCTGAGAGACCTTTTATTTCAGTTTGCAAATTTGAATAGCACCTTTTAGAGAGAGAGAGAGAAAGAGAGAGAGAGAGAGAGAGAGAGAGAGAGAGAGAGAGAGAGAGAGAGAGAGAGAGAGAGAGAGAGAGAAAAGTTAGGGGGAAAAACAAACAAACCTGAATTCCTACAGAGAAAAGTAAACATACTTACTGGCTTGCCTTCCTTTTCTGTATTTGACCCACGCCTGCAAGAAAAATGATCATGTACATGATAGATTTTCGTTACACAATCTAAATTTCCATTGTAAAATTGTAACTTTAGCAATTCAGCAACAATTTTCTACAAGATTACTGAATTAGGAGGAGAAAAAATATAGAAGTTTTCGTAAATTAAGTTCAAATGATTATACTGTCTTACAATCGTTTCAGAAAGTTGAGAAATTCCATATGTTAGATATCTTTAGAATGTGTGAGAGGGAGTGTGTGTGTGAGAGAGGGGAGAGAGAGAGAGAGAGAGAGAGAGAGAGAGAGAGGAGAGGAGAGAGAGAGAGAGAGAGAGAGAGTGTGTGTGTGTGTGTGTGTGTGTGTGTGTGTGTGTGTGTGTGTGTGGTGTGTGTGTGTGTGTGTGTGTGAGCAAAATGATTATGTGGCTGTATTATCATGAAATGTTTCAATACCATAATCTAGATAAGAGTTCTGGATACAATGGTCAGACTTCAATGTGTATGTGTATGCGTACGCACGCATGCATGTGTGTGTGTGCATTTGCGGGCAGAGAGAGGAGAGAGAGAGAGAGAGAGAGAGAGAGGAGAGACGAGAGAGAGAGAGAGAGAGAGAGAGAAAAGAGAGAGAAAGAGAGAGAGGGAGAGAGAGAGAGAGAGAGGGGAGAGAAGGAGAGAGGAGAAGAGAGAAAGAGAAGTGACCAATAGACAGAGAGACAGTGAGATTATTTGGCTACTGCTCACTCACATATAATATTGACAGTTGCCTATATTTACATTAGTTTATGCAAGCAGATAGGTTCCTCCTGGCAACGTTGTACATTCTCCATCAGTTACAGTCATGAAAGGACAGGTGGAATTCTCACCCATTCTCAGATGAGGCACAGCAGCTTTCACACTTAAACTATTTCTGCTCACACCCTCACATTCTGGTGAGTGATGTTTGTTGATGGAGACAAGCCTGCGTCTGACCAGAGCACATGGAGCACTGGGTGACCCCTACCACACTTTACAGCCACTGGTGACCCCTACCACATTTCTTACAGCCACTGGTGACCCCTACCACACTCTTACAGCCACTGGTGACCCCTACCCCCACTCTTACAGCCATGGTGACCCCTACCACACTCTTACAATACAGCCACTGGTGACCCCTACACACTCTTACAGCCACTGGTGACCCCTACCACACTCTTACAATACAGCCACTGGTGACCCCTACCACACTCTTACAGCCACTGGTGACCCCTACCACACTCTTACAATACAGCCACTGGTGACCCCTACCACACTCTTACAGCCACTGGTGACCCCTACCACACTCTTACAGCCACTGGTGACCCCTACCACACTCTTACAGCCACTGGTGACCCCTACCACACTCTTACAATACAGCCACTGGTGACCCCTACCACACTCTTACAGCCACTGGTGACCCCTACCACACTCTTACAGCCACTGGTGACCCTACCACACTCTTACAATACAGCCACTGGTGACCCCTACCACACTCTTACAATACAGCCACTGGTGACCCCTACCACACTCTTACAATACAGCCACTGGTGACCCCTAACACACTCTTACACCCACTGGTGACCCCTACCACACTCTTACAGCCACTGGTGACCCCTACCAAAACTTTACACCCACTGGTGACCCCTACCACACTCTTACAGCCACTGGTGACCCCTACCACACTCTTACAGCCACTGGTGACCCTACCACACTCTTACAGCCACTGGTGACCCCTACCACACTCTTACAGCCACTGGTGACCCCTACCACACTCTTACAATACAGCCACTGGTGACCCCTACCCCCACTCTTACACCCACTGGTGACCCCTACCACACTCTTACAATACAGCCACTGGTGACCCTACCACACTCTTACAGCCACTGGTGACCCCTACCACACTCTTACAGCCACTGGTGACCCCTACCACACTCTTACAATACAGCCACTGGTGACCCCTACCACACTTTACAGCCACTGGTGACCCCTACCACACTCTTACAGCCACTGGTGACCCCTACCACACTCTTACAATACACCCACTGGTGACCCCTACCACACTCTTACAGCCACTGGTGACCCCTACCACACTCTTACAGCCACTGGTGACCCCTACCACACTCTTACAGCCACTGGTGACCCCTACCACACTCTTACAGCCACTGGTGACCCTACCACACTCTTACAATACAGCCACCCACTCAAACCTGCACTCCTCTCAGTCCTGATTGTACTTATAACCTATCTTAATGAATCCTGAATGAAAACTACATAGGTACTCTAAGACCAATCAAACACCACCACAATCTCTGAGCTCACGGTCTTCAGGCACATGATGTAACAAAACGATGAAAAGAAAACCATAATATCTTTAAGCCAGCACACTCACTAACATCCACCATCCCTCAGAAGTACGGGCCTTCGTCTCGTTCAGCATCCAACTCTGACGTGTTTCTCTTTCCCACAAACTGAGATGCACAGGGTGTATCCAGAGTGGGGTGTTGCTATCGTACCACCTCAGTAGTGAGGGTGTATCCAGAGTGGGGTGTTGTACCACCTCAGTAGTGAGGGTGTATCCACAGTGGGGTGTTTGTACCACCTCAGTAGTGAGGGTGTATCCAGAGTGGGGTGTTGTACCACCTCAGTAGTGAGGGTGTATCCACAGTGGGGTGTTGTACCACCTCAGTAGTGAGTGTGTATCCAGAGTGGGGTGTTGCTATCGTACCACCTCAGTAGTGAGGGTGTATCCAGAGTGGGTGTTGTACCACCTCAGTAGTGAGGGGTGTATCCAGAGTGGGGTGTTGTACACCTCAGTAGTGAGTGTGTATCCAGAGTGGGGTGTTGCTATCGTACCACCTCAGTAGTGAGGGTGTATCCAGAGTGGGTGTGTTGTACCACCTCAGTAGTGAGGATGTATCCAGAGTGGGGTGTTGTACCACCTCAGTAGTGAGGATTTTATCCAGAGTGGGGTGTTGTACCACCTCAGTAGTGAGGGTGTATCCAGAGTGGGGTGTTGTACCACCTCAGTAGTGAGGGTGTATTCAGAGTGGGGTGTTGTACCCCTCAGTAGTGAGGGTGTATCCAGAGTGGGGTGTTGTACCACCTCAGTAGTGAGGGTGTATCCACAGTGGGGTGTTGTACCACCTCAGTAGTGAGGGTGTATCCACAGTGGGGTGTTGTACCACCTCAGTAGTGAGGGTGTATCCAGAGTGGGGTGTTGTACCACCTCAGTAGTGAGGGTGTATCCACAGTGGGGTGTTGTAACCACCTCAGTAGTGAGGGTGTATCCACAGTGGGGTGTTGTACCACCTCAGTAGTGAGGATGTATCTACAGTGGGGTGTTGTACCACCTCAGTAGTGAGGGTGTATCCAGAGTGGGGTGTTGTACCACCTCAGTATGTGAGGATGTATCCAGAGTGGGGTGTTGTACCACCTCAGTAGGAGGGTGTATCCAGAGTGGGGTGTTGTACCACCTCAGTAGTGAGGGTGTATCCACAGTGGGGTGTTGTACCACCTCAGTAGTGAGGGTGTATCCAGAGTGGGGTGTCGTACCACCTCAGTAGTGAGGGTGTATCCAGAGTGGGGTGTCGTACCACCTCAGTAGTGAGGGTGTATCCACAGTGGGGTGTTGTACCACCTCAGTAGTGAGGGTGTATCCACAGTGGGGTGTATATGTATGTGTGTGAAACCTGTGTGTTGCGTGTGTGGTGTGTGTGTGTGTGTGTGTGTTGTGTGTGTGTGTGTGTGTGTGTGTGTGTGGTGCGTGTGTGTGTGTGTGTGTGTGTGTGTGTGTGGGTGTGTGATGGTCACCATCATGACAGTCATCTCCTTGCTCACAGCAATGCATGACTCACACACATACCTTCCAGATGTGGGTGTGGACCCGGAGCATGCGGTGAGCGTTTATGTTTGGCGGCCAGCGCAGTCTGATGTTCAGACGCTTGGCCTTCTTCTTGCGCAGCAGGAAATACTGCATCCAGGAACTGTTGGGGTCACACCCCAGCAAAATGAAATTTAACCCAAATCAATGAAAGTATTAATATCAGAGTGCTATTCATTAAAATGACGAATCACAAAAACACGACGGAGATGATAATAAAAAGTCATGATGTTTGTAGTCCACTCAACCACAGAGGCTACAGGTTTTTATTAAGAGTACTTCGTAGGCCTATTCCCAGCCAGAGACCAAGCTCTAAGCGCTTTACAAACCGAATTCTTGTTGCACAGCGGGCTGTCTACCTGGTTAGAGCCATCTGAAGGAGTGCCTGCTGGTGCTCATTCAGTCGTTTCCCGTGTCATTCAATCGATTTTTGTTCATTTAGTTTAAAAAACTCTTCCATTCTTTCGATTTTTCATGCAAAGTGCATGTATGGGTAACGTGTCCATCCATACCAATGGCCAAACTGGCCTTCTTTTCTGAAAGTTGTTGAGGATTTTACGTGTGTGCAAGATGTTATGCGTGCATTTCCCCCACGGGTTCTCGGTTTATGGTTTCATTCGAAGGACTATTTGGGAATGGGAAATCAGAACCATGCTAAAATCCCCCAAAGAAGTCAGAACCAATGCTAAATCCCCCTGTAACAAAATGACCCAGCACAGATTTGAAGCCGCAAACCCCAGAATCACCAAGATTTTGAGTCCAGCGCTCTACCAACTGAGCTATTCCGGCCCCTAAGTGATTTAATGATGATGTTGATTTAACTATTAGAAAATAAAGAACTGAAAGTGCTGCTGCAAGATTACAGCAACAATAAAGACTGCTGCAACAGTAACAATAACATTAAAATGAGGATCTGGGGGTAACTGAAAAACAGCAATAGAACACATTATATATTTAGTAGTAATGAACTCTTTCAGCTCTATAAATGACTTCTGTGCATACTCTCATCCAAAAGACATCATAGCTCTTTCACATAGTCTCCATTAAAACCACTCTCCATCAAATCATATTCATCATGTCCTAATTGTCATTGATCACCTCACAAAAAAGATAAATTCAGATTGCAGAACTATATCTCAGAGAGAAAGAGAAAGTGAGAGAGAGAGGGGAGGGAGAGAGAGAGAGAGAGAGGGGGGGGGGGGGGGGGGGGGAGGGAGAGAGAGAGAGAGAGAGAGGAAAATTTTGCTTACATCAACAGACACAAATGGGCATATTGGGCTGATGCTTGAGGAATGGTATGTGGGGGTGTGTGTGTGTGTGTGTGTGTGGGTGTGTGTGTGTGTGTGTGTAGAGGTGTGGGTGTGTGGGGTGTGTGTGTGTGTGTGTGTGTGGTGTGTGGGGTGTCGTCTGTCTGTTGTGTGTGTGCTGTTGTCTGTTGTCGTGTGTGTGTGGTGAGTGTGCTGGTGTGTGTGTGTGTGGGGGGGGGGTGTGTGTGGGGGTGTGGGGGGGGTGTGTTAGGGGTGTGTGGGTGGGTGTGTGTGTGTGGTTTTTTGTGTGTGTGGGGTGTTGTTTTGGGTGGTGGGGGGTGGGGGGGGGGGGAGGGGGGGTGGGGGGGGGGGGTGGGGGGGGGGGGGGGGGGGGGGGGGGGGGAAAAGGAGGGGTGGGGGGAGGAGGGGGGGGGGGGGGAGGGGGGGGGGGGGGGGGGGGGAGAGGGAAGGGGGGGGGGAGGGGAGGGGGGGGGGGGAAAGGGGGGGGGGGGGAGGGAGGGGGGGGAGGAAGGGGAGGGGGGAGGGGAGAGAAGGAAGGGGGGGGAGAGGAGGGGGGAGGGGGGGGGGAGGAAGGAAGGGGAGGGGGGGGAGAGGAAGGAGGGGAGGGTAGGGGGAGAGAAGGAAGGGGAGGGGGGAGAGAAAGAAGGAAGGGGAGGGGGAGAGAGAAGGGAAGGGGAGGGGGGGGGGGAGAGAGAAGGAAGGGGAGGGGGGAGAGAAGGGGGGGGGGGGGATGAGGGGAGGGGGGAAAGAATGGAGGGGTAGGAGAAATGAGGGGTGGGGAGAAGAACTACAGGGGGGAAGGGGGGGGGGGGGGGGCGAGCAGGAGAGAAAGGAACGGGGGGGAAGCAAGATGAGAAGAAGGAAGGAGAGAAAAGAGGAGGAGGAGAGAGAGAAGGACAAAAGAAAAAGGAATAGGGCGCGAAAAGAAGGAGGGGGGGGGGGGTGGGGGGGGGGTGGGGTGAAGGGGGGGGGGGGGGGGGGGGGGTGGAGGGTGTGAGGGTGGGGGGAGGGGGGGGGGGGGGAGTAAAAGGAAGGGGTGGGGGGGGATGAGGTGTTGTGGTGTGTGTGGTGGTGGTGAGTAGGTTGGGGCAGAGTGTAGTAGTGGGGGTTGAGAGGAGAGAAAGAAGAGGGAGAGAAAGAGGAGGAGTGGGGAGGAAGTGAGGAGGGAGGAATGGAGGGGTGAGAGTGAAGAGGAAGGGGTGAGAGGGGGGGAGGAGAAGGAAGGGGAGGGGAGGAGTAGAGGGGAGGGAGGAGAAGGAAGGGGGGGGAGAGAGGGGAAGGGGGGGGGAGAGGAGGAAGGGAGGGGAGAGAGAGGGAAGGGAGTGGGGAGGGGAGAGGAAGGAAGGGAGGGGGAGAGAAGGAAGGGGATGGGGTGGGAGGGGTTGGGGGGAGAGAAGGAAGGGGAGGGGAGGAGAAGGAGTAGGGGAGGAGGGGAGAGAGAGGGAAGGGGAGGAGGGGAGGGGGGTGAGAGGGGAGGAGAGAAGGAATGGGGGGGAGAGGAGAGAAGGAAGGGGGGGGGAGGAAGAAGGGAGGGGGAGAGAGGAAAAGGGGGGGGAGAGAGAGGAAGGAATGGGGGGAGAGAGACGAAGGAAGGGGAGGGGGGAGGAGAAGGAGGGAGAGGGGGGAGACGGAGGAGAGGAGGAGAAGGAGGGGGGGAGAGAAGGAAGGGGAGGGGGAGAGAGAGGAAGGGGGAGGGGGGGAGAGAAGGAAGGGAGGGGGAGGAGGGAAGGGGGGGGGAGGAGAGAGGAATGGGAGGGGAGAGAGAAGGAAGGGGGGGGGAGGAAGGAAGGGGAGGGTGGGAGTAGAGAAGGAGAGGAGGTGGGAGAGAAGGAAGGGGAGGGGGGAGAGAGAGAAGAGGAAGGGGAGGGGGGGAGGAGAGAGGGGGGGGGAGAGAGAAGGAAGGGGAGGGGGGAGGTAGAAGAGAGGAGGGGAGGGGGAGGAGAAGGAAGGGGAGGGGGGAGAGAGAAGAAGGGGAGGGGGGGAGAGGAAGGGGGAGGGGGGGAGAGAGAAGGAAGGGGAGGGGGAGAGAGAAGGAAGGGGAGGGGGAGAGGAAGGGAGGAGGGGAGAGAGAAGGAAGGGGAGCGGGAGAGGAAGGAAGGGGAGGGGAGAGGAAGGAGGGGAGGGAGAGAGAAGGAGGGGAGGGGGGGAGAAGAGGAAGGGGAGGGGGGGAAAGGGAGAGAAGGAAGGGGAGGGGGAGAGAGAAGGAGAGGGAAAGGGGGGGGGAGAGAAGGAATGGGGGGGGTAGAGGAAGGGGGGGGGGGAGAGAGGAAGGGAGGGGGGGGTGGGAAGGAAGGGAGGGGGGAGGAGAAGGGGGGGGGGGGGAGAAGAAGGGGAGGGAGAGGAAGGAAGGGGAGGGGGAGAGAAGGAAGGGGGGGGGAGAGAAGGAGGGGAGGGGGAGAGAGAAGGAAGGGGAGGGGGGAGGAGAAGGAAGGGGAGGGGGGAAGAAGGAAGGGGGGGGAGAGGAAGGGGGGAGAGAGAAGGAAGGGGGGGGGGGAGAGAGAAGGAAGGGGGAGGGAGGAGAGAAGGAAGGGGAGGGGGAGGAGAAGGAAGGGGAGGGGGGGGAGAGAGAAGGAAGGGGGGGGAGAGAGAAGGAAGGGGAGGGGAGGAGAAGAGAATGGATGGGGAGAGAGGAGGGGAGGGGAGAGAGAAGGAATGGATGGGAGAGAGAAGGAAGGGAGGGAGAGGAGAAGGAAGGGGAGGGGAGAGAGAAGGAAGGGAGGGGGGAGAGAGAAGGAAGGGGAGGGGGAGAGAGAAGGAAGGGGGGGGGGAGAGAAGGAAGGGGAGGGGAGAGAGGAAGGAAGGGGAGGGGAGAGAGAAGGAAGGGGAGGGGGGAGAGAAGGAATGGAGGGAGAGAGAAGGAAGGGGAGGGGAGAGAGAAGGAAGGGGAGGGGAGAGAGAAGGAAGGGGGGGGAGAGAGAAGGAAGGGGAGGAGGGGAGAGAGAAGGAAGGGGAGGGGGAGAGAGAAGGAAGGGGAGGGAGGAGAGAGAGAAGGAAGGGGAGGGGAGAGAGAAGGAAGGGGAGGGAAGAGAGAAGGAAGGGGGGAGGGGGGAGAGAAGGAATGGAGGGGAGAGAGAAGGAAGGGGAGGGGGGGAGAGAGAGAAGGAAGGGGAGGGGGGAGAGAGAGGAAGGGGAGGGGAGAAGAGGAAGGGGAGGGAGAGAGAAGGAAGGGGAGGGGAGAGAGAAGGAAGGGGAGGGGAGAGAGAAGGAAGGGGAGGGGAGAGAAAAGGGAGGGGAGGGGGGAGGAGGGGGGAGGGGGAGAGAGAAGGAAGGGGAGGGGAGAGAGAAGGAAGGGGGAGGGGAGAGAGAAGGAATGGATGGGAGAGAGGAAGGGGAGGGGAGAGAGAAGGAATGGATGGGAGAGAGAAGGAATGGATGGGGAGGAGAAGGAAGGGGGGGGGAAAGGAGAAGGAAGGGGGGGGAGGAGAAGGAGGAGAAGGGGACGGGGAGAGAGAAGGAAGGGGAGGGGGGAGAGAAGGAAGGGGAGGGGGGAGGAAGAAGGGAAGGGGAGGGGAGAGAGAAGGGAAGGAGGAGGGGGGGGGAGAGAAGGAAGGGAGGGGGGGAGAGAAGGAAGGGGAGGGGGGCGAGGGAAGGAAGGGGAGGGGGGAGAGAGAAGGAAGGGGAGGGGAGAGAGAAGGAAGGGGAGGGGGGGGAGAGAAGGAAGGGGAGGGGGGGAGAGAAGGAAGGGGAGGGGAGGGAGAGAAGGAAGGGGAGGGGAGAGAGAAGGAAGGGGAGTGGGGAGAGAGAAGGAAGGGGAGTGGGGAGAGAGGAGAAGGAAGGGGAGGGGGGAGAGAAGGAAGGGGAGGGGGAGAGAGAAGGAAGGGGAGGGGAGAGAGAAGGAAGGGGAGGGGGGAGAGAAGGAAGCGGAGGGGAGAGAGAGAAGGAAGGGGAGGGGGGAGAGAGAAGGAAGGGGAGGGGAGAGAGAAGGAAGGGGAGGGGGGAGAGAGAAGGAAGGGGAGGGGAGAGAGAAGGAAGGGGAGGGGAGAGAGAGAAGGAAGGGGAGGGGGAGAGAGAAGGAAGGGGAGGGGAGAGAGAGAAGGAAGGGGAGGGGGGGGAGAGAAGGAAGGGGAGGGGAGAGAGAGAGAAGGAAGGGGAGGGGAGAGAGAAGGAAGGGGAGGGGGAGAGAGAAGGAAGGGGGAGGGGGGAGAGAGAAGGAAGGGGAGGGGAGAGAGAAGGAAGGGGAGGGGGAGAGAGAAGGAAGGGGGGGGGGGGAGAGAAGGAAGGGGAGGGGGGAGAGAAGGAAGGGGAGGGGGGAGAGGAAGGAAGGGGAGGGGGGAGAGAAGGAAGGGGAGGGGAGAGAGAAGGAAGGGGAGGGGGGAGAGAAGGAAGGGGAGGGGGGGAGAGAAGGAAGGGGAGGGGGGAGAGAGAAGGAAGGGGAGGGGGCAGAGAGAAGGAAGGGGAGGGGGGAGAGAGAAGGAAGGGGAGGGGGAGAGAGAGAAGGAAGGGGGGGGGGGGAGAGAGAAGGAAGGGGAGGGGAGAGAGGAAGGAAGGGGGGGGAGAGAGAAGGAAGGGGAGGGGGGAGAGAGAAGGAAGGGGAGGGGGGAGAGAGAAGGAAGGGGAGGGGGGAGAGAAGGAAGGGGAGGGGGGAGAGAGAAGGAAGGGGAGGGGGGAGTGAAGGAATGGAGGGGAGAGAGAAGGAAGGGGAGGGGGGAGAGAGAAGGAAGGGGAGGGGGAGAGAAGGAAGGGGAGGGGGGGGAGAGAGAGAAGGAGGAGGGGAGGGGGGAGAGAAGGAAGGGGAGGGGAGAGAGAGAAGGAAGGGGAGGGGGGGAGAGAAGGAAGGGGAGGGGGGAGAGAGAGAAGGGAAGGGGAGGGGGGA
Source organism: Conus ventricosus (assembly GCA_018398815.1). NCBI lineage: Eukaryota > Metazoa > Mollusca > Gastropoda > Neogastropoda > Conidae > Conus > Conus ventricosus. Next base: position 77,495,714 of record CM031615.1, read on the forward strand.
GAGAAGGAAGGGGAGGGGGGAGAGAAGGAGGGAGGGGGGGGAGAGAGAGAGAGGAATACAGATACAGATTTTGTATTCATATAGGTCATGGTCTCATAAAGCGGGTGATGTGAACAAATCTTTTCAGAAAAGAAAAAAAGAAATAAATAAATATCCCAAGTAATCAGGAAATTGTTTGAAAGAGAGAGGAAGAGACAGACGACAGAAGGCGGGACGATAAGATAAGATAAGATATTTGCTTATAGCCCGCCGCTCCCAAAGGGCCACATCGGGGGCTGTCCCACGTAAATTAATCACCATCTTTAAAAAAAAAAAAAAGAACAAAAAAAAAAAAAAACTTTCCAAAAATTCAAAAAATGACATCGTCTAGAAACGCCCCAAAAAATTGCATTAAAAATCTTTTTTCCCGTAAAATCTTAAATCAGATGAAAATGTTAATCTCTCTAAAAAAAATCAAGGCCCAATCGGCGGGACACCCCTGAACGGATCTTCATGGACTCGCTGTAAAAGGTTTGGTCACATGGCAGTCCAAACCCAAAAAGAACATGTTTTCTTTGTGAGGGGCACTGAAGGGGAATACACCCGGGCTTCTTCACTTTTTAAAAAGGAAGAATGGGTAAAAATACGAAGGCGGTGGCACCCGGCCGAACCGTTTCCCTTTACGACCTCCGCGTAGATGGGGGGAAAGTCCTTAAGGTTTTGGGCAGATCTGAAAGATTTTGTTACTCGTCTGTGTGTTCCCAAATCCCCCTGCAGAGGTCTCTCACATAATCGTTAATTTTGGGTTCATATTGAGCAGGGATATAAACGTTGGACAGTTTTCTCTTGTGGCTTCTTGGCTAAACGATCAACCTTTCGTTCCTCCCGTGCCCATGACCAGGCCCCAAGAAGGTAAGTTGTAACCGTCCCCTTAATTGCTAAAAGTTAAAAAAAAATAAAAGTTTGGATGCGGGAAGGTTTGCGGCAGCTAGGGCTCCAAAGTGAACGCGAATCCGACAGAACCAGAAAGTCCCTCTTCGAAGAATGCGAGATTATCTTCAAAGCCAAAAACCAGAGCGGTAAGTTCAGCAGAATGACAGAAGCATCAGAATGAATATGTTCCAACAGTATCTGAGAAGGAGCCCCAGGGCAGTAGGCTGCACAGGCCATCCATCTCTCAGATTGGAACCGTCAGTGAAAACTTTTTGACAGGATGGGAATTTGGAACAGAGGTCAGCATACAATGCCTTGTACGCCAGAGAGCTGGTAGACTCTTTGCGAAAAGCTGCAAGATCGAAACGAATCTCTGGTGTGAAAAAGGTCCACGGTGGTTGATCCGGGAAACTTGGAAAAAATCGGACACAACTCCTAGGTCTAGACCTGCATTCCGCACGTGAGGCCGCATACGAAGACCAAACGGCGGAATACATTTCGGGTTCTTTTCAAACTTACTTTGGAACGGAGGGTCAAAGACACAGTCATAGGCAGGATTCTGCGGTTCTGAGAACAGTCGGATATAATAATTCAAAGACAGTTTCAGCCTGCGGTTGGACAGTGAAGGTTCACCGCCTCTGCGTACAGGCTGTACACAGGGGTGGTGCGGAACGCTCCAAGACAGAGATGAAGCCCTTGATGGTGGATAGGGTCCAAGAGTTTGAGGTAAGACGATCTTGCGGAGCCGTAGAGTACTCAGACAGCAAAAGATCATCTGTGAGTGTGCATGTGAATAAGTATTGTAAAATGTATGAAGTCCTTTTTCTTCATATACTTCATTTCTCCTTGAGCAGTAATATGATGTGTATTAATGTGTTGAATGAGTGGTATTTATTAATGTGTAATAACACTTTGAGCTTCCTGCTACAATGTATTATTAACAATATTTTCATTTTTGTTATCAAGCGATCCATTCACAGGAACTTTGGGTTGTTTCTGGTCTATGACAGACAAAGAAAGGTTGTTAAAAAAAAAAATAAAAAAAAAGAGCCAACAAGCAACGCACCAGTAGCACATTTCCTTCAGCTTGAGATTGTAATGGCTGTAGGCAGTGGCGTACATCTCTGGAGTGGGCTGAAAATAGAAATATCAGAGGCAGTGATAAAGTTGAAAATAAAAATCATATCAAATCTAAGGTTTGACTTTTATCAGTCCATTGTCATGGGTACTGATAGTACATCCATACTACCACCGGCAAACTTCTGTTAGAGACATCACTGACACCATACACGTGGAGTGAAACAGATATCTTATATGAGGAGACAGACCACTATATAAGCCCATTACCAAAATAAGTGAGGAGAGGTGCCTTACTGATGTCCCTTTGTTTGAGCATGCTCAGCCACACTCTCCACATTAAATCTCTGATCTGATGTAATTGTTCCACTCTGTCATGTGTCACAGACATACGTCATTTTCTCTGCTGCTAGCACAAGTGTCTGTCATCCAGGGTTGTCCATTGGCTTGTTTGTCCAGTAACCTGTGCTATTTAAAGATAACTCATCCTATATTATCCTCACCCCAAAGGCAAGAACCTCCTACTCACAAGATTTCTGGATGATATCCCATTAAACAATGGAACTGCACCAAACAAAATAAGGCAACAGCGACAAGAGCTTAAAACAGAACACACAGACCACTCGGCAATGACACTAATAGATTGAAACACAAAAGAAAAGAATGAAACTATTCTTTAATCTTCTAATGCAAGCAATTGCTGAGTATCTGGCGCAAATATTTGTTACCATCCATCGGGTATCCTATCATGAGCATCAAGCAATGACATTCAGACTGAAGGTGATAAGAAACTGAACGGCCTACATACTGCTACCAGGTGTACAGTGTAAGGTTGCAAACATGCACAGACTGGCCACTAAGCAAACAATGTTTTCCACAATGTTGTTTGGATAAAGACTGCCCAAACCACAAACAGAGGAATATATTCATCCCCCTCCCATTCCCTGATGCTGTGCTGGGTTCCCATGTTCGTCACAGCAGACTGACTGGAGATTATCCCCCCTGTCATAAAGTCCACACCTTGCTTAAATGATCACAATTTTTCAACCCTGTTGTTCAGTGCAATAAAGGCAAAGATATCCCGTGGAGAGCTGGCTTTTTACATTTTTTTAATCTTATACTGCACCAAGCCTAGTCAACACCATACAATGTACACCATGGCTAAGCTAAGGGTACTCCCAGGAAAAAACAGAAAAGATCCTTGTATCAAATCCCCATAAGAAATCCTGTGAAACCTGAAAAAAAAATGAAAACAAAAAATGAAGTAAAATCATAGCTATATTGGGCAATCCTGGAAAAAGAAACATATAAATAAAAGAGATATAATCATCGTTACATTGGGCAATCCATTCAGAATGTTCCTCTAACATTGACCATTTGTCAAAGTCTCACTGCAGGATAAAAAAAAAGCAAAAACCAGAAACAAATCTGAATTCAAACATACAATGACCCATTAACAAAAACAAACAAACAAAAAACGGGCAAACAATTCCAAAACCATCAATGGCAAACACAACAATTTCTGGCAGCCAAAACACATCATATCAGAAATGTCCAGCGATCAGCTCCAGGGTCAGATGAAAGGTGGATTGGAATGTCTAATTTTGTGTGTGAAATCAAACTTTCATTATGGTTCATGAAGATTCTATGTGTTTCTATGGCAGGATAGAAAGAAAGATGGAAAGTTTTATTTACTTTTTCTCTTTACATTTTCTGTATGCTTTAGTGATTAATGTTCATGCGTTTGTTTATCTATCAATCAATGTAACAATGAACACACTATGTTCATGTGTTTGTTTATCTATCAATCAATGTAACAATGAACACAATATGTTTTGTACAAGAAGGTCAGAATAAAATTCTTGACTTGGAATTACTTGGTCCACAGATGCCGATGTAACATAGCAAAGGGAAATAATCATGCTGTCTCTTAACAGAAGTTAGAATCTTGCCTGAAAAAGACATCATCGATCTGTGTTAATGTAAGGCTCAATGCTCACAGCCAAGTAGATCCTCAAAATAATTTTATGCAAAACGAATATTAAACAAAATAATATCAAGGACATGAAAAGCCTCTCTGTGTTTATTCCTAACAGTCTAACTTTGCTTACAATGAGGACTTTCAAAGACTGACCCTAAAAAAAAAAAGATGAGTGAATGTGCTAAGGTCAAGTTTCTGGCACATGTGTATATATTATCTAGACACACAGACTTGCAGTCGCATGAATGCATGCATGTGTTTGTTTTGTTTGTTTGTATGTGTGTGTGTGTGTGTGTGTGTGTGTGTGTGTGTGTGTGTGTGTGTGTGTGTGTGTGTGTGTGTGTATGTGTGTGTGTGTGTGTGTGGGTGTATGTGTGAGTGTGTGTGTGTGTGTGTGTGTGTGTGTGTGTGTGTGTGTGTGCGCGTGCGTGCGTGCGTGCGTGCGTGCGTGCGTGCGTGCGTGCGTGCGTGCGTGCATGTGTGTGTTGATTGCTTGTTTTCACCCTTCATGATTCCTCCATCAATACAAGACAACTGACTGCTCACCAGTTCAAAAACAATTTAAAGGTGACAAACCATGGGATTGTTCAACAATAAATACCTCAACAACAACAAAAAGAAGGAAACACACACACACACCACAAACAACAACAAAAAGAACCAAAAATTTTTTTAAACACTGACGACTTTTATTCCACTTAAGAAAATGACCAAAATTGATCACCCTGTAAATTCTTAGTATCAAATGACAGGTGTCAGGAATTGGCAAGATAGTGTTTTGGTTTGCTAAAAATAACAAAAATGATGAACATTCCATGTCATCTTTATGCTCCATCAGTGCAACTCCTCCAAAACCTGTCTTCAGTGAAAACAAACCAGACATAATATATGCAACAAGGAAAGCAAGCATGTTATTATCATGCTGGTGAAAACATTCTACCATAAGCAGGAGAAGAGATAAGCAAGCAAGCCCTTGTATTTTTCCCCGCTCCTTGGAAAGTTGCGGCCCTTGGCATACTCAGCAGCCCATGTTACAGAGAGCGTGCTTGATTTTTTTTCTTTTTTTTTTTTTTTCAAAAAGCTGAAACTACAGTGAATTCTGGGAGGGATTCGCACTTAAAACATGAAAAAAAAATGATGACTTGCTCTTCTTGGCAGCTTCATACACCCACTGACAAGTGTTGATGATTTCACATACATAGGTTCAACGAACACTTCTCACTGTTCAGCTAGTGCTGTCTACCTTTTAGCATCTGAATCTACCCATACCACTAAAAATGCTCACTGGTCCTGCATCATATCTACATGTTGTTATCAATAAGCTGGTGTGCAAACAAGAATCCTAAAGCTTCTCTGCAGTGGTCATCAAGTGTAATGCCAGCAAATAAGCGTAGTAAAGAGACTAACTGATGCACAAGCTGACAGTCTGTTACAGTCAGAAAATAAGCGTAGTAAAGAGACTGACTGATGCACAAGCTGACAGTCTGTTACAGTCAGTTGTAAGAGACAGGCAAACAGATGCTTTCTTCCACCTGCCATTGTCTCCAAATAGGATTGAGAATAACTGATTTAACACTTACAGATTTTTTTTTAATGAAAAGAGGAAAAATAATGAATTCAAGTGGACGATACTAACTTAATGTAGCATCTTTTAAATTTTTTTAAAAAAGGTATCACACTATCCACAATATACTGCATGTACATAAGTATCAGTATTGACACCACATTCACGCGCGTGCACACACACACACACACACACACACACACACACACACACACACACACACACACACACACACACACACTCATGAAACTAACAATCTGCATATGGGGAACTTCTATTTGAATACTGATGAATTCATTTACAATGAAACAGTATGAATGCTGTGCACACCAGAAACAAACCAAAACACAACAAAGATTCTGATTTGGTGTACATACAATGATACAGAAGCTGAAACGTGAAAAAGAGTCAACCATATAAAGGGGGGGGGGGGGGGGGGGGGGGGGGGGGGGGGGGTACAGCAATATTAACAGCAAAAATTACCAGTTGTTTTGACCTTTATTCCCTGGTACAGTACACACCACACTAAATATATAAATGTACCTTATTCTTTGATTTTTCTGACTCTTTCTTTTTTAGATCAAGGATTGTATCTGACATAAAGCAGTTCCTTACGGTCTGAACATTGTGATAAGCAAAGGAATTCACTGCTGAAGGGGGAGAACAAGAACTCTGATCTCAGAATGGTACCTGAGGGACAACAAGGCCAATATGTGACCTAGACAGCACAGACACTGAAAAACATATGACTAACCCGAGTAGAACTATACCGAGGGAATCATTACCCACTCTATCACCAGATAAGCAGACAAATAACTGCATGAAAAAGATAGACTTGCAAACAAATCACCTTTGCAATGAAGCAATAATAACAACGCAAGCATTCGTTCCTAGCAATAATGATGAAGAAGCCTTTTGAACAGAATGAACAGCCATACACGAATGAAGCCGATAAAACAGCACTGGTCTGATCTCCTGAGCCTGAAAGGCTTGATCTGTGTCAGGCCCTACTGAAAAACACACAAAAACTAAAAACAAACAAAAAACCCACAATAAAACACCAACAATGCTGTTCCCTCAAATCAGCCATTCATCACACAAAATGCTGGCCTAAGAAAACAAAATTTCAACAGACAATCCTGCTATATTTGTGAGTATCTATAAGTATATGCCTGGTGAAACGAAGCAGCAAACTAAGATGTCAGTCTGCATAGATTACAACCAACGCCCACCTATAATGCTATGATTAAAAGACCAAGATGTTTAACAAAAAAATACTTGGGGAAAACATACCTGTTCGTTTTCAGACTGTGGCAGAATAACAACATTAGGGGAGCAAACTCTGTTCACCGCAACACACCTTGCAACTAGTCCCCCCAACACCCCCACACCCACCTTCCCTCCCCATCTTCCAAGCTCCAACATAGCACAATACAATTAAATAAACAGCAAACTTTGTTAACCGCAACACATCTTGCAACTAGTCCCCCACACCCACCTTCCCTCCCCATCTTCCAAGCTCCAACATAGCACAGTACAATTACATAAACAGCATGCTAAAGCAGAAAACCAAAAATAACTTGCTGCATAAACATATGAAATTTCTTTTATTTCTTTCTTGTTTTACAAAAAAACAAAAAACAAATCTATTTATGCACACAAGGGAGGCAGCCAAGAGGATGACACATCCGATGAGGAAATAAGAGGAGCAGGGAGTCAGACTAGAACTTTATTCATAAAGGTGTGCATGAGGCCGTTACACACAACATGAAAATACATAAAAGGGCAAACAATTAATAAACAAAATATAACTGAAAGAAAGAAAGAAAAGAAAAGAAAAAAAAATGTTTAAAAAGCATGCATCACCACAATATATATAATGCCCTATGCAGACACATGCTAGACTTTTCTGTAGTTTGTCCACTTCTGGAGTCCAATATAATGTTAATCTTTAACTCTCAACAGTTTTTAAGATTTTTGCAGTTTGCATGAATTTTTCGTAACATTCTGCGCATTATTTCTCAAATAATAATATTTTTGTGATGAATGTGTCTATTTCGGGTTTTTTAGGCGATACATTGCTTCAGATAACAAAAATGTTGTTTTATATACCACAATTCCGGGAAGTACAACGTCGATCACCGGTGATTGAAATTCAAGGGAAAGAACTGAAGAGAGTTAATCACCTGGATTCTTATAAAAACTTCCACGGGTTCATTTATGCCTTGGATCATCATCAGCAAACAATTTTTCTTTCATATTTTACAAATTGCATTGATTATCAAAACTCTTCAAACAGAAAAAAAGAGAGAGAGAGACAGACGTGAGAGGGAAAGCAAAAGCCTGGTGTGGGGAGGGAGGGGTAGGAAAAGGAGGTTTAAAAAGGGATTGGAGGTAGAGTAATACGTTAGATATAGAGAAAAAAAACCCACAACAAAACAATAACGATTCTAAGCGAGTAAGAATGATTAAATGTCAAGAAGGAAAGGCAGAAGAAAGGGAGGGGGCAGCAGCAAAGGGGATGGGGGAGGTAGGGGCAAACTGCGTAAGCATACTGTCTGAAAAACCTTGAAACTCCATTTCATGGGGGAAAGAGGCATAATGTCACGTCATGAAGCTTGAGTATCATTCCTGTATATCATGATTTGGAGCCAAGTTTATAACATCATTCTCATGTCACTGTCATCCTGCAACCCTGATGTCGACTACTGCCATACACAAGGTGAGGTTTCCCTGCCTTCCACAGGATCTTGAGGTGGTCAGTGTGCTACACTTTCAGCAGAAATGAGTGTCAGGAACAGTGCCCAACTTCCTGGTGGCTGCTTGCGTTTGTTTACAAGGGGAGTGCGTTGACGGAAAACATGTACTTTGTGTTTGTTTACGAGGGGAGTGCATTGACGGAAAACATGTACTTTGTGTTTGTTTATGTGGGGAGTGCGTCAACGGAAAACGTGTACTGCTTGTGTTTGTTTACGAGGGGAGTGTGTCGACAGACAACATGTACTGCTTGTGTTTGTTTACGAGGGGAGTGTGTTGGCGGTAAACATGTACTGCTTGTGTTTGTTTATGAAGAGAGTACGTTGATGGAAAACATGTACTGCTTGTGCAGGCTATGCAAAAGAAAAGGAAGGATTTTAGAGTCTTGTACCTGTGCTCACCTGTTCAAGAAAACCGTGCAGCATGCATACATGCTACACGGTGAACAGAGAGCTTAGGGAGATTTGTCACCTGTAAGGTGTGAGGTTGAAGGGAGAGACAGATGCAGACTGGATGGTTGCATCGTAGTGACAGAGAGGCTCTGCAGGCACGCATGCCTCTATTTTTTGTGTGTAAAAGACACAGAAGGTGTCTTGTTTAACTGTAAACCGGAGGCCAAGGTTGGCCATTGTAAAGAGGAAACCATCAGGTAAGCATAACGAAGAAAAGAAAAGTTGAGAAAAAAAAGGAAGATAAATGTTCTTTAGATAAGGAAAAATTATGGTGATTAATATACTTTTGTTCTTCTTTCAGGAGTTTGGTCCCAAAAGAACAGGGCTATCGTCTTTTGTTGAGAGGGGCACAAGCACAGTTTGCGGTTTGTTTTGTAAGTTGACGAGACTAGAAATTGTTGAAAGATTGTTATAGTTCTGTGAGGACCAGAAAACGTTGTTTATGTAAATGATTTTTCTATGGCACTGCGGGTGCGAACTAAAGATAAAGTTGTTTTTTTGTCTAAGTCTGTGAGGACCGTTGATATAATTTTGAAATATGTCTCGTTACGTTTTGCGAGAACAAAAATGAGAAGGAGATTGTATGTAAATACTGTGAAACATGTAGTTCTTAATCAAAAGGGGGAACTCTCTTTTGCTTTGTCTGACTGGCCGTTTGTAGGCGCTGCGTGAGAGAGAATCTGACACAGAGACACCAACATCCTAGCAGCAGCATGCATCTAGCTCACATCATAGAGACTTAAGTGTGGCATGCCAAACTGAAAAGTGTAATCTGAGAGTGACAAAGTTCGTCTTGGAGGATGCACAGTGAAATATACACAGTCCTTTGACGTTTACAGCATCTCAACACGAAACATACACAGTCCTTTGACGTTTACAGCATCTCAACATGAAACATACACAGTCCTTTGACGTTTACAGCATCTCAACACGAAACATACACAGTCCTTTGACGTTTACAGCATCTCAACACGAAACATACACAGTCCTTTGACGTTTACAGCATCTCAACACGAAACATACACAGTCCTTTGACGTTTACAGCATCTCAACACGAAATATACACAGTCCTTTGACGTTTACAGCATCTCAACACAAAACATACACAGTCCTTTGACGTTTACAGCATCTCAACACGAAACATACACAGTCCTTTGACGTATACAGCATCTCAACATGAAACATACACAGTCCTTTGACGTTTACAGCATCTCAACACGAAACATACACAGTCCTTTGACGTTTACAGCATCTCAACACGAAACATACACAGTCCTTTGACGTTTACAGCATCTCAACACATTCACATCCTGAGTGACCACCTACCTAGATGCAGACGGACAGACTGAACATGAACCAAAAGACCTACCTAGATGCAGACGGACAGACTGAACATGAACCAAAAGACCTACCTAGATGCAGACAGACAGACTGAACATGAACCAAAAGACCTACCTAGATGCAGACGGACAGACTGAACATGAACCAAAAGACCTACCTAGATGCAGACGGACAGACTGAACATGAACCAAAAGACCTACCTAGATGCAGACGGACAGACTGAACATGAATCAAAAGACCTACCTAGATGCAGACGGACAGACTGAACATGAACCAAAAGACCTACCTAGATGCAGATGGACAGACTGAACATGAACCAAAAGACCTACCTAGATGCAGACAGACAGACTGAACATGAATCAAAAGACCTACCTAGATGCAGACGGACAGACTGAACATGAATCAAAAGACCTACCTAGATGCAGACGGACAGACTGAACATGAACCAAAAGACCTACCTAGATGCAGATGGACAGACTGAACATGAACCAAAAGACCTACCTAGATGCAGACAGACAGACTGAACATGAATCAAAAGACCTACCTAGATGCAGACGGACAGACTGAACATGAATCAAAAGACCTACCTAGATGCAGACGGACAGACTGAACATGAACCAAAAGACCTACCTAGATGCAGATGGACAGACTGAACATGAACCAAAAGACCTACCTAGATGCAGACAGACAGACTGAACATGAATCAAAAGACCTACCTAGATGCAGACGGACAGACTGAACATGAATCAAAAGACCTACCTAGATGCAGACGGACAGACTGAACATGAATCAAAAGACCTACCTAGATGCAGACGGACAACTGAACATGAATCAAAAGACCTACCTAGATGCAGACGGACAGACTGAACATGAACCAAAGACAAACAAGCAAAAGAAAAACAAAAGCAGGCAACATGCTCTTCCCTGGAGGACAAGCCTGAATTTTGCACACACAAAAAAGTATGCTTGTGGGAGAAAAAAAAAAGCGATACCAAAGAAAACAATGTACAACACTAGCACTAGTAGCAGCATGCTCAAAGGTTTTAAAAAGATGGTAAGACTAGTTTACCATAACAACACGTCTGCAGGAGCACATAAACAAAGGCCTACACAGGACAGTCCAATGTCAAAGTGTGTATGTCAGTGAGTCCACCTGAAGTTTGTATA
>CM031615.1:77509464-77512128 GCA_018398815.1 Conus ventricosus
CAATCTGTGGATGTAACAGTAGGGAAGCAGTACTGTGCTGTGGCTGTGTTGTTAACAGGACACAGCAGACAGAAAGATAGGGGAGGAGGGGTGGGTGAGTGCTGGAGGAATACAACGGGGAGGGGGGAGGGAGGTATGGACCAGGCGAATCCTAGGTAAACAAGGCCACATGCTGAAAACATGACATCTAACTTACACTGCAGGTCGCCAGCCCCTGCTCTTTGAGCTGTCTGAGTTTGTCCAGAATAAACTGCAGTGGATCATCGGGACACATGACAGACAAGCCAGTCAACAGTGCCTGTCACAACACAAGAATAACCACACTAAACTTTTCTGCACAAATGGTAAACAATCAAATAAAATATCTGTCATCATTTAAAGTGCCATATACACATAGATATGTATAATAGAAGAACAAAAATCAACTATTTAGAAAATGTAAATTTTTTCACAAATATTTCCAAGGCTAAAAATATGCCTTCACCTGTCCAAAATCAAACTGGGTTTACACACACGCATGCATGCACACACACACACACACACACCACACACACACACACACACACACACACACACACGTCTATGAAAAAATACCCCACTTTCTGGAATTTTGACCAGTTGGTAAACATATTTTACATGCTATCCCAGTGACCTACATGTGCTCAAACACACACACACACACACCAAACACACACACATACAAACACACACACACACATACAAACACACACACACACACACATACAAACACATACACACACACACACATACAAACACACACACACACACACACACACACACACACCACACACATACAAACACACCACACACACACACAAACATACACACACACACATACAAACCACACACACACACACACACAACACATACACACAGCACATACACACACACATATATATACACACACACACACACCACCAACAGATGATTCTCTCCAGCTTCCAAACTATAACTTTCCCCAGACACATACACCTATTTATATAAGTTGATATTGGTACATGCCACCCATCCTAAGCTACCCTTTTCGAACAGATTATTCATCATACAAAGTCTATACAAGTTACCACAATATTAATATTAAGTACAGAAGAGAAAGACACTGAGAGAGAATGAGAGTCTCAGTACAAACATGTTCATATAGTACAGTCAAAAGCCCTTTATTAAAGGGGGCGACATGGGATGACAAGCAATCAAAAGAAGAGAAACAGACAGACAGTCAGTCTGACAGAAAGACAATAAGAGAAAAAGACAGACTGACAGACAGGCAGAGACAGAGAGGAAGAGGAAAGAGAAAGAAAGTTTGTGAGATTGAGATGAAGAGACTGTGAACTGCGATTAGTGTTAGAGACAATGCTAAAGACATAGCATGAGAGACTCAGAGAAACACACACAGAAGAGAGAGAGAGAGAGAGAGAGAGGAGAGAGAGAGAGAGAGAGAGAGAGAGAGAGAGAGAGAGAGGAGGGAGAGAGAGAGAGAGAGTGAGAGGCACTAAAACAGACAGAACTGACAAACAGAGAGTGAAAAACAGAGACCCACAGAGTAAGAGAGATGGAAAGAGAGATACAAACAGAGAGAGGCAGAAACACAGAGAAAAGAGAGACAGTCAAAGATACCTATGGAGGCAACATTTTGAAGACAACACAAGATAGAGAGTGAGAGAAGTAGCAGGTCATCAATCATCGATCAGTTTATCATTCACAGTATTTAATCAGACTAATCCTATTAGGCTCTGCAGACTTGACAGTACTTTGTCTGCTGAATGCTTAAAAGTATATGCTTGTGAAAATGATGTGATGAGACCCATTCTTTCACATCTTGTCAAATTCTTTTCAGCTTTTCTTGAATGGTATGCAAGGTGTTCATAGACATGGATTTTCATTCAGTTCTTATTGAACTATGACCGGCAAAATTGACTTTTTTCCCCATCCTGTTCACATGATTATTTTGAGTCAGAACAGTCTGTTGTTACTTTTTACATTTGCTTAGTTTTCAAACACACACACACACACACACACACACACACACACACACACACACACACACACACACACAAATTGATCAGCATAGTTTCTTTCAGGCCAATCCATTGTCCATAACAAAATTTGACTCTAGAACAACACAAATGTACAGGTTTTGGGTAACTTTCTCATGGCTCAACCATATAATCTTTTTCAACGGTATTTATTGACGAAAGATGGGAAAGAATACAGTAAATATGCAAAAATGCGAAATAAGAGCAAAAATGAAATCAAATCAACAAGAAAAGCTTATGAACGTAAAATAGCAGAACAATGTAAAAAAAATCCCAAATGTTTTTGGAAATACGTGCAAGAACGTACAAAAGTAAACACAGGGGTAAATACTCGAAATGATGGTAAAGGAGGGTTGGCCGAGTCAGATATGGAGAAAGCTGAAGTTTTAAATGAGTTCTTCGCAAGTGTCTTTGCTAATGAAGATACAAATAACATACCTGATCTTATTGAATGTAGTAAATCTAATGGAATTTCAGTTACAGATATAATAATTACTTCAGCTGCAGTAGAGAAGAAGTTGTTTGAATTGAATCAGTCTAAAGCGCAGGGACCTGATTTAATACCACCTAAAGTTCTAAAAGAATTAAGTAAGGAGTTAGCTACGCTCAG
>CM031615.1:77513422-77538412 GCA_018398815.1 Conus ventricosus
TTCTGCAGGTTTTTCATCTAGTTCTGTTCACGAGTCAGATCTCGGTTGCATAATCAAAATAAGCAAAGGAACCCTAATACACGAAGATGAGAGTTGTAAGTTTATTATGATGTCAAAAGGACTGAAACTGTTTAAAAAATTTTTACAAATGCAGGCAGGTGCCATTCATTGTGCACAAGTACTGATGTCTGCTACAACACCAGCATAAGCATGGCTCTGTTGGTCACCGTCAGAGTAGTCTCATTTTCTGTGCCCCTCAGTGGGAGTACTCCCACGCTGCTCATTCTAACCATCCCATATACAACCACACCCAGATTTGCTCTACTGCAGCTTTAGCAGCAGCATTTCATGGGAGCAATAAAGATTAGATTGACATGAGGACGCCCACCATAGGGTGCTTACCTAGTTTGACGGTGTTCTCAGTGTGGTATGTATTCTGATCCAACAAACCCAAGACACCAACTGTGAAATCCTATCTGATGTTAACGACTGGTTGGTTGTAGAGCCAGCACCAGTGAGCGCTCCCAATCCAGAGGGATGTCCACGTCTCTCCAACAACAGTCCCTATAAACTTTCCAATGCTGACGAGTCTGACATTCTCTCACCACAGGCGTGGGCACGGAGAATTGAAGGTAAAGTTAAATCAGAGAACAGTCAAGGAGCGGCCAGAGAATATGAGATTGATGTGTGTGCATGATGATCAGCGAGGATAAAAAAATGATGCTACAGAATTCCATTTTGGTCTGAGATTACATGTCAGGGCTATGCTCTGTGCTTCCTTTCAAATCTGTGCTGGCATCAACCTGACCAGGAGATACAGACACCTGCAGAGTCTGAGCAACACTCTCAGTGATGCATCTATTAAGTGGACAGTGGAAGGAGGGGAAGGGCTGGACTGGGGACGGGAGGGAAAGGGGATGATTGCCTGTGCTGATCTAATAATGCATACAGGGCATGGCACCACCGACTAATTCCCTTCCTAATAAAAAAGAACTGTTGTAGCAGAAACAGCATGAGAAAGCACCTCGTCCAGAAGATGCTGCCCTTTGGTCTATTCAAGACAATTATGTAAACCTAACACTTAAGACTTCAGCATGAACTCAGCACAATCATAGGGGGGAGGGGGAGTTGAAATTAGGTCATGAGAGAAGCCAGGACACAAAGGACCACAGACTTCTATTTTGTTGTTGTGGCTGCTTTTTGTACTCCCAGTTCTTAAAGAACAGGGAGTACTTTAGAATGGGAACGAAGAAATGCTCTGTGTGTGTGTGTGTGTGTGTGTGTGTGTGTGTGTGTGTGTCCGTGGTCAAAATGTGTTCCACTCGCTCCAGACAAAACTACTGGGTCGATCTTTCTGAAAATTTGTAGGTAAGTTCATTATGGGTCAAGGATGATGCCCGACGTTTTAGTTTACCGTTACAGCCGTTAGTCTTCTTTATGGAATGTCTCAGAAAGTACTTGGCCGATCTTTCTGAAAATTTGTAGGTATGTTCATTATGGGTCACGAATAATGCCCGATGTTTTAGTTTACCGTTATAACCGTTACTAACGGCTGTAACGGCCTGTAACGGTTTTTCTTCTTTATGGAATATCTCAGAAAGTACTTGTCCGACCTTTCTGAAAATTAGCAGGTATGTTCATTATGGGTCACGGATGATGCCTGATGTTTTAGTTTGCCCCATTATAGCCGTTACTAACGGTTGTAACGGCCTGTAACGGTTTTTCTTCTTTATGGAATATCTCAGAAAGTACTTGGCCAATTTATAAGCGGTTTGGATGATCTTGTGACAAATCGGATCCTCTGTCCATATGTAAGTGATGTAATGCTGAAAATGGATTAAACAACCGTTATTCTGTCGTTATTTCTTATATATAGGTGGATTTTAATGAAATTTGGTATATAGAAAGGTTATCGCACACAAATGGCACTTCTATGTAGTGTTCCAAAATTTGACCGTTAAAAACCGTTATTCTTGACATATTGTCCAATTTGGATGAAATTTGATATGTACACAGGCTTTAGCCCAGTGAGGACTAAAATACCGGTTTCAAAAGTGCATATCGGTTATACAACCGTTAAACCGTTATTTTTTTTAATATATATTAGTGGGTTTTAATGAAATTTTGTATATAGAAAGGTTATCACACACAAATGGCACTTCCATGCAGTGTTTCAAAATCTGACCGTTAAAAACCGTTATTCTTGACATATTGTCCGATTTGGATGAAATTTGGTATGTACACAGGCTTTAGCCCAGTGAGGACTAAAATACCGGTTTCAAAAGTGTATATCGGTTATATAACCGATAAAACGTTATTTTGCCGTTATGTTTTATATATTGGTGGATTTTAATGCAATTTTGTATATAGAAAGGTCATCACACACAAATGGCACTTCCATGCAGTGTTTCAAAATCTGACCGTTAAAAACCGTTATTCTTGACATAATATTGTCCGATTTGGATGAAATTTGGTATATACACAGGCTTTAGCCCAGTGAGGACTAAAATACCGGTTTCAAAAGTGTACATCGATTAAATAACCGTTAAAACCGTTATTTTGCCTTTATTTCTTATCTCATAAAGCACTTGGCCGATTTATATGCAGTTTGGAAAACTGGAAGTATGTTCATATGCTTCACATCTTGTTTTTAGTAAGTATGCAATCAGGATGAAGATGTTAGTAATTATCTGGAGGGGTTCCAGTCTGTTTGAGATGATATGACAGGGCTGTACCTGCACACTTCCTTTTATAGTACATTCTAGCATCAACAAGACCCAACAGAATATATGGCCTTGGTCCAGTTGCTTCCCAGACTCTCATACTATCTGCTATTTTTTGGTGCCCTCTCAGACCCATGTCTCCCACTCAACCATGTTCTTTTTGGTCAGAATGAAAATTGGCTCAAATTGGTTGCTGCAAGTGAACTTCTCATTTTGCTGTAATATATTTGCTGTGTTAAGACTTCTGTTTAATGACAGGATTATCTCCCATGACAAAAAAAAGCGTTGTATTGGTTTTGTCATCTATTGTCTACCACAAATAAACAATCTAAACAGCACTGTGTGGCTGTTTTTATGTCACAAATCTCAAAACGTCTGAGCAGTGCCATATACTCTTTTACCTGTTGCATGTTACACATTTCCAAACTGTAAGCTGCACCGTATGGCTGTCATCTGTGTAAATCTCATAAAGTGCTACCCACAATCTCATAAAGTTTTATGTACTGTACATCACATTATCACATTAAGTGTTCTCTGTGGTCAGTTTTACAAAATGTGATTATCTTTTATCCATCATACAAAGTGTTTTTGACTGTATATCCCAGACAGTTGAGATCACAGTATTAGTCTGGACAAGTAAGCAAAAGGAAACCTAGTCTGTGTGGTTTGGTTCTGTTTTTATTGGTTATAGTCAAGTGCATTTTATATGTAACTAAATGGACTGATTTTTCTTCTCAGTTTGAAATTTGGCTTTTGCTGGTCTTCAATTCAGTTCAACACAAACACACATGCACAATGACTACTGATTCCAAAAATACACACCAGACACAAGTCATACAAGGCATTCAATCACGTTTATTCATTTGTTTTAAAACTTTATCACCAGGTATGTTCCCAAAGATGTATTTCTCAAGCAAAAATGATTGAGAAAAAAGACTATTGAGACAACAATTATTCCTTTTTATAACTGAAGTTCAATTTCTAGTGCAGAAAACATCAGCTATTTTAATTCTCATATTCAGTTTATGTACAGCAATATGCATGATAAAATGCATAGACATCATAAGACAACATGCATCAGATCTGAAAGTTCTCATACATGACATCAACGAAAAACATCAAGGTGTTGAATGAGACGTTTCTAATATTTCACGAAACTTAAAACCCATATTATTAAAATGAGCACATTCACACACACACTCCAACACAAAACAACGACAGAACTATATGTTTGTACAAAATGAGCACATTCACACACACACACTCACACACAAAACAATGACAGAAATATGTTTGTACAAAACAACGACAGAAATATGTTTGTACAAAACAACGACAGAACTATATGTTTGAACTAGTTGCAAAGTGAGGCGATTGCAGGCGGAAATCTAAACAAATTTTAAATCAAATTAATAGCAAACCGCCAAAAAAATGTTGACAAATAAATCACAAGACAAAACATGATGCGTTTCAACCTCTTAGATCTTCTTCAGGCAAAACACAAAACACTCAGGACAACGAAAATGAACGAGCAAACAATTGCTCGTTCATTTTCGTTGTACAGAGCGTTTTGTATCTTGCCTGAAGAAGACCCAAGAGGTTGAAACGTGTCACGTTTAGTGATTTGTGAATGAATATTCTCATTAAGTATCCACATAGTTAAAAAAAAAACTGACGCGATCGCATTCGCACACATGCATGTGTTCACATACATACAAATACACACAGAACTTCAATATCATGAGGCAGTATGTATCACAGCAAATCTATCGTAAGTTTTAATTTTCTTACAAAGCAAAAGCACAGAAAATCTCTTCTAAAAATACAAATAAAGTCCTACTTTCTGAAAAAAATCTTTATAAAGCCCACACATGACCTTCTGGTTGGATTTCAATGGAGATTCAAACCTACAAAAATAGTGATTTGATCCTAGATCAATATAAAAAATCAATACAAAACAAAATCCGTTGCCACAGTGGCACTATAGTTACTCTTTTTTCCATGAACTGGAGCTGGAACCATTGACTGGACAATGGACTCCACCTAAATGCCATTCTGATGAGCACTCTAGCTGGGTGACTTAAGCACAGGATATCCATCTAGGGGTCTGTGAGACCTGTGGTTCAAATCCCAGCCAAACCTGGTGGGGGGAATCGTGATGATTTCCCCGTCTCCCAGGTCAACAGGTAAGCAGATCTGCATGTGCCTTGACTCCCGCTATGTGGCTATGCATGAACACCTGCATGTGCTTTGACTCCCACTGTGTGGCTATGCATGAACACCTGCATGGGCCTTGACTCCCGCTATGTGGCTATGCATGAACACCTGCATGTGCCTTGACTCCCGCTGTGTGGCTATGCATGAATACCTGCATGTCTTGACTCCCGCTATGTGGCTATGCATGAACACCTGCATGTGCCTTGACTCCGCTGTGTGGCTATGCATGAACACCTGCATGTGCCTTGACTCCCGCTGTGTGGCTATGCATGAACACCTGCATGTGTCTTGACTCCCGCTGTGTGGCTATGCATGAAGAAGGTAAGCAGACCTGCATGTGCCTTGACTCCGCTGTGTGGCTATGCATGAAGAAGGTAAGCAGACCTGCATGTGTCTTGACTCCCGCTGTGTGGCTATGCATGAAGAAGGTAAGCCATGCATGTGCCTTGACTCCGCTGTGTGGCTATGCATGAAGAAGGTAAGCAGACCTGCATGTGTCTTGACTCCGCTGTGTGGCTATGCATGAAGAAGGTAAGCCATGCATGTGCCTTGACTCCCGCTGTGTGGCTATGCATGAAGAAGGTAAGCCATGCATGTGCCTTGACTCCGCTGTGTGGCTATGCATGAAGAAGGTAAGCCATGCATGTGCCTTGACTCCCGCTGTGTGGCTATGCATGAAGAAGGTAAGCCATGCATGTGCCTTGACTCCCGCTGTGTGGCTATGCATGAAGAAGGTAAGCCATGCATGTGCCTTGACTCCCGCTGTGTGGCTATGCATGAAGAAGGTAAGCCATGCATGTGCCTTGACTCCGCTGTGTGGCTATGCATGAAGAAGGTAAGCCATGCACGTTAACAATCCTGATATTCGTATAAGTTTTGTATGGATGCGTTTCTGAGAGTGTTGCTCAAATTTCATGACCAACACTGCAGGTGACTGTATCTCTCGGGCCTGGTTGATGCCGGGATATATTATGAAAGGAAGCGTAGAGTACAACCCTGTCATGTAGTCTCAGACCGAAATGGAAATCCGTAGCATCATCTTAATCATCCTCATTCTCATCAATCAGCATAACAAAGTCTCAAATTCTGTGGCCCTTCATGCCCTGCTCTCATGGTGACCTCAGTTTCGATGTCCTCTCCACGTCTGTGGTCTTGGTTTGCTTCCGTCGGGGTCACCAGTATCGGCGAGTCCATGGGGGCTGTCGTTGGACAGACGTGGTGGCGCCCTCCGGAGGGAGAGCTCACTCACGCCGGCTCCGCGACTAAGCAATTATTGTCGTCAGTAGGGGGCTTAGTAGGTGGTGTCCTGCGTATTTTAGATTAGAACAGGCGCCACTGAACACCACCGAAGTGACTCGGCAGCAGTGCAGTGTCTTCTCCGGTGGGTTGCCTCTCGACGACTTGACACTGACTGCTCCCTGTGGATTGCCGATGCTGGGGCTGCGGCGGGGCTGGCCGGGCTGTGGCTGTGGACGGGGTGTCGGAATGAGCGGTGTGGGGGCACTGCCTCTGAGGTGGCGCAGAGGTTGGGACAGCAAAAAAAAGAAAAAAAAAGAAAAAAGTTTTGTATGGGCTGTGGAGATCTATACATACCAGGTGTGCAACCATCCCTAAAAACAGAAAATGACTGCCTGTCTTATATGCAAGTTCCAGGACTCACATGTAGAAGCCTGCTCATCCACCTGTGTCACATGATAATCGTAATCCACGTTCCAGCATAATAGTTTTCATGTTTCCTGTGTGTTACAATTTTATTCTCAATGAATTTTGAAACAGTTTTGCAAATGTCCTCATCTCACAGCATGCTCTGGATTGGTAAATCATTTATCAACATCACAGGCCGTTGGACTTCACCACTGGTTGAGGCATAATTGCCTACTCTTCAAGCTGATGAGATGAGAAAGGCCATCAGGCCTGCAGGAGATGAGACAGAACGTTAAGAGAATCAGGAACAGAATGAAACAGACAGCTGGGTCTTACTGATGATAGACCTCAAGCACCTCCACCAGCTGAGTGCACTGTGCAACTTGCTGTCCACCATTCACATGGGCGGTTTGCAGGGTGACATGTCTTACGATGTATCTTATAACCAGTTTGTGGGGTGACATGTCTTATGATGTATCTTATTACCAGTTTGTGGGGTGACATGTCTTATGATGTATCTTATTACCAGTTTGTGGGGTGACATGTCTTATGATGTATCTTATTACCAGTTTGTGGGGTGACATGTCTTATGATGTATCTTATAACCAGTTTGTGGGGTGACATGTTGTATGATGTATCATATAACCAGTTTGTGGGGTGACATGTCTTATGATGTATCTTATAACCAGTTTGCGGGGTGACATGTCTTACGATGTATCTTATAACCAGTTTGTGGGGTGACATGTCTTACGACGTATCTTATAACCAAACGGCATTGCCAAAGCCGCTGCTCAAACTTTGTTGCACCACTTTGGAAAACATGTTTCAGCTAGAAACGTTGTTGTGTGACACAGGCTGTAGTATTTATTGATAAACATGGGACTTAGGACCCACAAAGGCAGAAGAGACCCACATAAATTCCAGGTTTGTCTACTGCTCCTTCCATTTTATTATATGTATTTTCGGCCAAAATCACTTCTTCTACTCCCAGCTCATCAATCACCCATGGAATCAGTAACAATAAGGCAACAATTTCAGATCTTCAACAAGAATGATAATGCTCCAGAAACCAGAAACACTGCTCAGTATCCATAGTACCCAGGGACATCATCGTAATTGTAGTCCACCGTCTCTATGTGCCGAGTGATCTTCTGAGCAGCGTGTCTGAAAGTACATACAGATATCTTTTTGACACAATCTCTCTCTCTCTCTCTCTCTCCACACACACAAACACACACACACACACAATATATATATATATATATATATATATAGAGAGAGAGAGAGAGAGAGAGAGAGAGAGAGAGAGAGAGACACAATTGAAGTAAAAGGCAAACAAGCAATGTAAACAAATATAATCCAATATTTCGAGCGGCTGCTCTTTTTCAAGGACGACAGACTGTGTAGTCACGTCAAAAGTGGAGTGACATCATCAGGTCGATGCTAAAAGAAAACTTACGTCATGACAGTAATGTCATCACCAAGTGATGCAAAGTCTAACACACCATCCTGTTGTTATTATTTTGTCACTCCCCACCCCCACCAATATACTGACAGGCCCCCTCTCTTTCTCTCTCTCTGTCTCTGTCTGTCTGTCTGTCTCTCTCTCTCTCTCTCTCTCTCTCTCAGGTTTTCACTTTGTTAGTTGTACCAGAGGGAACAACTGAGTCACTATCAAATGCAAGGGAACTCGGTGCGTGTCACTAATAGTTAGTCATGTGTGTTCAGGCCTTGTGGGTGCTTTGTTTGTAGTTTACGAATCCAGAATTTTTCCCTGAGGTCTCTATGAATGTCACTGTCTATGTGCTGTTTTTCAATTGGCATACAACACATGTCTTGAAGTGAGTGGTTGTGCATGTTGAAATGATGTGTGACGTGGGTGCCTGTATTGTTCTGGATGTGTGACCTATGTAAGTAGAAGCGTTGTTTGAGCGAGTTGCGTGTTTCTCCTACGTATTGAGCTCCCTTGCATTTGGTGCAGTAGAGCAGGTACACGATGTTTCTTGTGCTGCAGGACATCTCATGGCGAATGGTGAATGTCTCGCCACTAACATCACTGGTGAACTGACTTGTCTCTACTACATGCTCCTTACAGATGACACAGCGTTTTCGAATACATCTGTGGCTTCCAGGGTTGTCAGTGGATGGTTCTTGTGGAGGAAGCATGGAAGGCATCAGGATGTTTCGTAGACTATATATATATATAATTATATGTGTGTGTGTGTGTGTGTGTGTTATATGTATTTATATATATATATATATAGATAGACAGATAGATAGATAGATGAATTGATAGATATAGATAACCGGTACATGTATATACATATGTATGCATGTATGTATATATATATATATAAATCATATATGTAAATCATATATATATATATATATATATATATATATATATATATATATATATTATATATGTATGTGTGTGTGTGTGTGTGTGTGTGTGGTGTGTGTGTATGTGTGTGATTCTATGCTTGCATATATCATGTAAATTACCTCCAGACTTCCTGACAAAAACAGAGACACAGACAGACAAAGATAACCAAATGCATAAGTGTAAACAAATGTGCATGCTTCTTTGCATGGAAATATGTATATATATATATATATCCTGACGATAGCCAAGCACTAGAAACAAATTTGTAGAGTTTTAATATTCCTTTTTAATATTATTAACAAATGTTGCTCCCCAAGGGGTCGAGCACTTTTAAAGTCATTTTAGGCTTTTTAATTATATTCATATATATATATATATAAGCAAGAATTCAAGCATGCATACATGACATGATCATGCACTGACATCATAAGACTAAGAGAGGCAGACCAAGACAAGCAGAGACAGAGATAACTGAATTCAACTTCTTCACCTCCCCCTCTTTCCTGCCTGTCTTCAGCCTCAAATAATCTTGTTCAAAGGCCAGCTTTTGATTTGGCACATTCGCTTATTTACATTGTGTGGAATTTGACATGTACACTTTCCAAGCATTCACATTTTCACAGAATTTCTAACAGCTACTGTAATAGAATAAAACCTCTAATAAAGACAAATAAAAAAAACGATTTTTGACTGCCGATCTTCTGTGAACAATACAAACTATCTTTGAGGATGCTCAGAAGGCTTGAAAATAGGAGACAAAAAAAAAACAAAAAAAACAATCTTCAATGTTTCCAATAAAGACCCTTCAAATAAGGACATCCTCCTTAAAAACATGTATTACCTGGAACTTTCTTTTGTTAAGCTAGACTTGCCTCATAATAAACATTCTCTCCTTTTCAAGACTTGTTTGTCTACGACATGTTTTTCTTTGTCTGTATTACCATAGATCTGTCTCCCTATAAACCTTTACTTCTTGTAAAGGCTTGTTTTTCTGGAACATTTTTCCTTTGTATTATTGCAGTTTTTCATAATAATAATAAACTCTCTCTCCTTTCAAAGACTTATTTGTCTAGAACATTTTTCTCTTTGCTTTTATTCTTGTAGATTTGTCTCCTACTAAACAATAACTGCTTTTAAAAATTGTTTTTATAGAACCTTTTCTCTGTATATTACTGTACATACACCTCCTAGAAAACTAGACCTCTTTGTTAAGACTTGATTTTCTGTAACAATTGTCTCTGTATTACCCAAGATTTGTCTCCAAATAAAAACACCCTCCTTTTAACGTACTGACTGCCTCAGCATATGCAAGATTTGGTATTTTCAGACACTTTGTACATATCTCACAGGTGTTAATTTCACTACATAATTTCTCCACAAACCAAAGGTGAGCGCTCCAACATACTTCACCCACAGACCAAAGGTGAGCGCTCCAACATACTTCACCCACAGACCAAAGGTGTAAGCCACAGACCAAAGGTGTAAGCCACAGACCAAAGGTGTAAGCCACAGACCAAAGGTGTAAGCTCCAACATACTTCACCATATCTGACAGGTGTTAATTCCACTTCATCAAGCTAGTTTATTCATTCACATCAATTATACATGACCAGTAAGAACCAGCTGCAGCACCATGGGGTCTCCATGGCGACTGAGTGAACCACCCGTTACATCAGTCATGATCAAATGTTGGTGACAGGCCAGAGGTGGCCTGATCACAGTTCTTATAATGCTCACGCACACAAAGAGGGCGCTTCTGACATTTTCTGCAGTGCAGCCAAGTCTACAGACAACTACCCAAACTGGTCGGTGGATTTTTTTTATCTTGAACTGGCTTTAGGGTTGATAAGAGTCATTCTACACAAGAGGTCTTGCACAAGCATTTCCTTCAACCAGTTGCCATATGGAGGGCAACATAGAAGATCTACGCTGATCTTCATCTCCCGTGCTGTCAACACAGGTGGTCAACTAGCCTCTTGTTTTGTCTGTGAGCAGTCCTCCAAGCAGTGGGATTGTGGAGGAATTCATCTTTTATTCTTACATATGGGAATACCAAAGGGGAACAACTTGGTAGTAGAGGAGTTAAGTCTTGGTTGTTTTTTTTCAGGACACTTTTTTTTTTCTTTGTCTATTCCAGATCTACAACCCAATAAAGACTCCCTCCCTTTAGAGACTTACTTATTCTGAAAATTCTTTCTTTTTTTCCATTTCATATGACAGATTTACCTTTGTATAAACACTCCCTCTTGAAAATAACCCAATTTTGAAGGATTTCTGAGGGTCGTTACTGAAAGGTTCCACTGTACGATGTTTGTGAAGAAGACATCAGAGTACTACCATTGTCAGTCATGCTGCCCTTAGCTGCAGGTTCCATACACCATCCTCCAACATCGTGAACTACACTACCATTTGAACTCACTTGCTGACCCCCTTGCAGTACAGCACACTGAGGACTCACTTGCTGACCCCCTTGCAGTACAGCACACTGAGGACTCACTTGCTGACCCCCTTGCAGTACAGCACACTGAGGACTCACTTGCTGACCCCCTTGCAGTACAGCACGGTGAGGACTCACTTGCTGACCCCCTTGCACTACAGCACGGTGAGGACTCACTTGCTGACCCCCTTGCAGTACAGCACGGTGAGGACTCACTTGCTGACCCCCTTGCACTACAGCACGGTGAGGACTCACTTGCTGACCCCCTTGCAGTACAGCACACTGAGGACTCACTTGCTGACCCCCTTGCAGTACAGCATGGTGAGGACTCACTTGCTGACCCCCTTGCACTACAGCACACTGAGGACTCACTTGCTGACCCCCTTGCAGTACAGCATGGTGAGAGAGCGCAGCTTCTTGCAGCCCTTCCTCAGGTACTTCAGCGCCTTGTCTCTGGTGATGGTCAGACACAATGTGGATTATAAACCAGCACTTCAAAATACATTGGAATGGGATGACACATCAGTGTGACCACTCTAAAAATGGACTTACTTTGAGTCATGTTGTGGGATTGTTATTTTAGGTGTCTGTTTGTTTTTGTTTGTTTGTTTGGGTTTTTTTTATTGGGGGGGGGGGGGGGGGGGTAAGTGGGTGGGTAGGGAATGGCATACAGGGGAGGAATGAATTATGTACATTTAAACAAATTTTGTTGTCCTTTTTGGTCATTAGTTCAGACTACAACATAACATAGACTTGGGTCAGCAATGGATCAGATAGGGAGAAAGAGCGTGAGAAGCGTGAACATGTGTGTATGTGTGTTTGTGTATATGTTTGTGTGTGTGTGTGTGTGTGTGTGTGTGTGTGTGTGCGTGTGTGTGTGTGTGCACTTGCATGAGCAAGTGTGTGTGCATGTGCAAGTGTGTATGTGTGTGTGTGCACGTGTGTGTGTGTGTGTGTGTGTGTGTGTGTGTGTGTGTGTGTGTGTGTGTGTGTGTGTGTGTGCGTGTGTGTGGATGCGCACATGCATGTGTACGCATATGTATGCCCATTCATTAGTGTTTGTATGCTTGTCACATGATCTGTGCTTTCTTAAAAGACCTTGTTGTCATCAACAACAAAAAGACTATAATCATTCATGCTCCCCTGTAAACATGAAAAATGGAAACGAAACAATTGATCAATAACTAGTGAAGAAAGAGCATTTCCATGACACATTTCCACAGGACAAAGCCCATTCAATTTACACCATCAGACTACATTCAAAGGAGAGCTGCGTCTCCCGTCACCACTACTGCCACTCACGTAATCAGGATGCAGCCACTGATGTCCAGAGCCGTCAGGTAGTGACACACCCCTGACAGGTACTGGATGCTCAGATCGGTCACCTGCACAATCACCAAACATAACAGTGAGGGGCCAGGCTGTGGCTTTGGACAGGGGCGCGGAATGAGCGGTGTGGGTACAATGCCACTGAGGTGGCACAGAAGATGGGACAGGAAGAAAAAAACCAAACAAACAAAAAACATAAGTGAGGGACTGGGCTGTGGCTTTGGACAGGGTGTCGGAAAGAGCGGCGTGGGTACAATGCCACTGAGGTGGCACAGAAGATGGGACAGCAAAAAAGACAAATGAAAGAAAACTGCAATAGTGGAAGAGTCCCCCACATTTTCCCCCATCCTCACTGTGGAAAGAAAACAAGCATCAGACTCTAAAAGGAAATTTTACTATATCCACATTTACCTCCCATGGTATTTCACTGCCAAAAAGGGGCTTTCTGAATCATTGATGGAGTGCAATGCCATCAAATGATTGTCTTCTCCCACAGGAATAAATGTGCATACTTCCTGAAATGTGACGCTCCTGACTGAATAGGATTATCAGATTTGTGCCCTAATTTGAACACACCACCCAAGGTCACCACCCTCCCTTCACCCCCCCCCCCCCCCCCCCCCCCCTACCTCCTCATTTTTGGAAATAAAAAACGTAGAGCAGCACAGGGGAGGTAGCAGGCAGCACTCCAATAATGTTGGTCCTGAGAGAAGTTTGGGTCTCTTCACACCTTGCCCTTTGATGGCTGCTAACACGAAAATTCTTTTCTTTTCATCCTTTTTTCCAGTTAAACATTTACAAAGATTTAGATCTGAATCTTCTCTCATTGCTTTCTCTCTTCACTACATATTTTCCATATGTTAATTTTTCCAAGTCACAATCATTGATTACTTCTGTATGTTTTTCCTCTACTTTTCAGCTGTTAAAGGGTTTCAGAAAAGAAATGTATCTTGCGTCATCTGCATAACAAGGGCAAAAGTAGGGATTCACTGGCCACGATAGAAATTGACATTGACAGGCAAGCAAAAAGAAAATTGCCCCCCCCCCCCCCCCCCACCCCCCCATATACACACACACACATCACCGACCAGTTTACACCCAGCCAGATTGAGCACCGTCAGCATGCGGCAGCAGAAGGCCAAGTTCTTGATGGCACCATCTGTCAGTTGCTGTAAGCAGACAAACATTCCAACCATTGTGTCCACTTGTTAACTCATAGTCACAATCTCAATTTCACAGCTAACATAACTATGTCAAGTATTTGTATAATATAGTTGTTTAAAGCCGTGCAAAGACATTCATTGTTTTGTATCACAGTACTTATCTCAATGTTTAATTTTGTACTCACTTGTGTACGTGTATTAAAACAATTCTGCGAGCTTATACCACATCTATACATGTCTACGTAAATCCATATCACCTCTACAACTAAACATCTACCTGTGCATCATGAGCGGTTCACACCTGCCTACCTGACCATACCTATCTTATTGTCATATCCTTCAGATAGCGCTACATAGATGGAAGAAACATGAACACTGGGGATACGAAAAATGACAGAACCACATTCAGTATGTGGAGACAAGAGACATGGAAGAATCTGATTCAGAACATTCTATATTGAACAATCAAACAGTTCAGATATACAAACCCCAATTCAGATATACAAACCCCAATCAGCTGTAATACAAATAACTTTACAAATATATGTTTTTAAAAATGTTCAAGAAGAATAGAAAAAAAAGACAAATGATCTCATGAAAATAGAGATTTCTTTAAAGACAACACACAGGGTCCACTGAATTCTGCTTCATGATAAAAAATAAATCTTCATTGTGACTGAGATGACTTCTGTTTCAACATCTGGCTGTGTGTGTCATCTAAAGCTCTGATCGTTAAACAGTCATCACTTACTATTCTGAAAGCAACTGAGAAGAAAGAGAAAGAAACACACAGACTGAGAGAGAAACATAAAGAAAAAACACACAGAGAGTGAGAGAGAAAGATAATGAAACAGAGAACAAAAAAGAAGAAAGAGAGGGAGAAAAAACAAGAGAGAGACAGGGAACAAGAAAGGAGACCAGGGGCAAAGTGTAAGGGGACACACAGATTCCAGATCACTCCTCCCCCTCCACCCCTACCTGAACCCTTGCCCCTTTCTAAACAAAAAATTCAAAAGATTTTTACAATCAAATTCCAGGGAAAGCAAAAGTGCAAAGAAAAATTGTCAATGAGCTGGCGATTAAAAACACCAAGAAAAACACACATCATAGTTTGATCCGTCATCAACGGCTTTTCTGGTCAGAGCAAATTGCACTTTGCAGTGATGTACCATTCTCAAAAGGCTTTGGACCACTCTTTGCCCTGCTCCTCCGCCTTTCCTGGGTGAAGCCATGAGCACTGGCAGACCCCGCCAGCCACCTACCATGCAGTGTGACAGGTCCAGACGCTCAATCTCCTGGCACTGGGAGACCCCATCAGCCACCTACCATGCAGTGCGACAGGTCCAGGCGCTCAATCTCCTGGCACTGGCAGACCCCGTCAGCCACCTACCATGCAGTGCGACAGGTCCAGCCGCTCAATCTCCTGGCACTGTTGGGCAAACTTCTGCAGTCCCAGGTCAGTGATGTTCATGCACTCTGACAGACACACGTCCCGCAGCCTCGTGTTGTTGCCCAGCGCTGACAGTCCCTGGTCGCCACAGTTACAGCCAGAAATGTCCAGGGAGACCAGGCTGTGGGTCAGTCCCAGCAGCTCGATGCCGGCCTCGCTGATGTGCTCGCAGTAGTTCACGTTGAGGTAAGTCAGGCTGTGGCACCTGCCCAATAATTCATCAACAGGTGCACAGGCACAGGGAAGAGAAAGGGGACTTTGTGCAAAACTAAGAATCTGAAATGAGACCAGGATGATGAAATTGGTCAATACTGTTGCTGTTGTGGTGTCAGACTTTGAAAATCAGGAAATGCAGAGATAAGACTGGCTTTTAACTGTAAGCAGTTCTACTCTGGACTGTTGGAAGTGATCAATGTATGTCTAAAACAATGTATCTTCCATCACATACAGTTGCCAGCATTTCTAAAACATGATTTCCACTGCATTCAACCACACTTTTATCACTCCTTTATCCAGTGACCCCCTCCCCCTCCACATGTTTGAAATTCAGAATTTTTCAAAAATAAAAGGTAAGATCTCAAGAAAGCTCCTTAAATTAGGTAACTTTCTGACCAATCAGAACAGTTGGCAGCCATGACAAAAGACCAGTTCAATGATGTCAGTTCTCGTGATTCGACACCAGCACACAACTGTGACAGAGCTGGTCTAAAACGGCACAAAGAGTTACACTGCTTTCACACAGGGAGAAAAGTTCATGACAAATAAAAGGAAAAAAAGAAAAAGAAAAAAAGCACACTGACCTTTTGTGGATGTTGACCATGGCCATGTCACCCACGCGGATACAGTTGGTCAAATTGAGTTCACGTAGTTTGGCAGAGCAGGGGCCATCGACCAGATGTCGGACTCCCGCGTCGCTGACCCTGTGTCAAAGTGCAAGACATCGTCTCCTTCATACACTGTGCTTCTCCAGAGACACCGGGAAGGGAAAGGAGTAGAAAAAAAATTGCGCTGTAATCTTACCAGAGGAAATGTTGACCAAACAGGAATGTAAACATGAGCCATTTATTGGATGTAGTTTTCACAACACAAAATGCATTTTTCAATTAAGTTGCTGCAAATATAACAAACTGTGCAAGCAATACGCTTTAATACTATCACGTGTGTGATAATACAAAATCATCTTACAGTGTCACGCAAGCGCACACGCACACACACACACACACACACACACACACACACACAAACAACACACACACACACACACACACACACAAACAAACAACACACACACACAAACATGTGTGCACGCACACACAGAGATATGCATGCACGCACACACACACACTTGTGCGTGCATATGCACACATACATACAAACAACACACACACACACACACACACGCTATGTCTCACCCACCGAACGCAATCAGCAAGGTTGAGCACAGTCAGATTCTTGCAGGCAGCGAAGGCCTTGAGCGTGGAGTCTGTCAGCCTCTGGCAGTCGGCCAGGTAGAGGTGGTGCAGGTCTGGACACAGCTTCCCCACCATCTTCATGCTGACGTCCGATATACGGTGATTGCCTGTCACACACACCACGTCACATCCGATATCCGGTGATTGCCTGTCACACACACCACATCACATCTGATATACGGCGATTGCCTGTCACACACACCATGTCACATCTGATATACGGTGATTGCCTGTCACACACACCACGTCACATCCGATATACGGTGATTGCCTGTCACACACACACACCACATCTGATATACGGTGATTGCCTGTCACACACACCATGTCACATCTGATATACGGTGACTGCCTGTCACACACACACCAGGTCACATCTGATATACGGTGATTGCCTGTCACACACACCAGGTCACATCTGATATACGGTGATTGCCTGTCACACACACCACATCCGATATACGGTGATTGCCTGTCACACACACCATGTCACATCTGATATATGGTGATTGCCTGTCACACATACACCACATCTGATATACGGTGATTGCCTGTCACACACACCAGGTCACATCTGATATACGGTGATTGCCTGTCACACACACCATGTCACATCTGATATACGGTGATTGCCTGTCACACACACTGTCACGCACTGCATGTTTCTTCCAACTGTCATGTTCAAGGTCTGTTTTGTCTAGAGGGAAGAATTTGTGTAGGGGGTTAGTTTTGTTCAAGGATAACCTTAAGCAGAGTGTCATGTGTCTATTAAAAACAACTTAGTTTTACTTTACCTTTTAAACTCTCTGCAACCCACCTTCCATCCTGCATTGTCATGTGTTTTCCATGTGGACTCGGGTTGCACGGGGGGTTAAACGTAGGCTGAGTGAGCTTCCTCTCACCTGCCAATCAGTTTTTTTTTGGAAGCCGACCGGGGCAGTCGAGGTCGGGATGGGATAGTGGGAGTGAGGATAACGTGTCGTGCAAGCCTTATGCTTGCAGTCTTTTCTGGTAACTGTATTTTTGTGAGGGATCCATATCCCTCGGGGAGCCACCACCGTTTCGCCTTTGAGGGAAACTGCGTTGCATTTTTTTTTTTTGGAGATCCATATCTCCCGG
The DNA here is from genome assembly GCA_018398815.1 of Conus ventricosus. Classification (NCBI taxonomy): domain Eukaryota; kingdom Metazoa; phylum Mollusca; class Gastropoda; order Neogastropoda; family Conidae; genus Conus; species Conus ventricosus. The sequence goes on from CM031615.1 coordinate 77,531,362, forward strand.
CTCTCGGCATCAGGTTTTTTACCTTTGGGTTGAACCAAACCGTAGTACTCCATACGAGTGCTGTCGTCTTGTCATGTTACCTGTTTTGTTGTATTCCTGTGATCAGTATCACAGTCGTGAATCCCCATATTCACTTAGAGGCAGAAGCCTGTTTTTCTAAACTTTTAGGCCCTGACCAGGGTTCAGATACGAGCCGTGCAGGGCTTGCTATTCCAGCTCCTCAGGGAGTCCCGTTCACAAGTCTAGTTGGCGAGTACATTGCATAGTTAGTTCATATCTATTTCTTTTTTTATTTATTTCCAAATCTATTTTAAAGAATTGGTTTTCTCCCAGCTATTACTTTAATTCTTTCATTATTTATTTTGTTGTGTTTGAGTATTATTTTCGTTTATCATTTTATTACCATTTCGTTTATACCAACTTTTAATTATTCATTTACTTCTAGGCCATTTTTTTTACATTTACAGCAGTAGGGCGTGTTATGCATTTTCCCCTCCAAATATGTAGTGTTGTTGTGTTCTGTGTGTTGTCGCGTGCCTGTACCACATTCCGGGTCATGTGTCTTACCACACGTGTTTTGTGTGTTAGTGGTCGTCACTTGTTAATGCGCTTGTTCAGGACTTAGGCTTTTTCTTTCCCATTTTTGTTGTTGTCATTCTTGTAAATATTTAGGGCGCCCATAAGTTTATGTGGCGCTGTTAATGCTTCCGGCTTTTGTTTCCGGAAAAGAGAGTTGTCCTGAGGGAGATGATTCGTTTTTTTTTTAGCTCAAGAGAGCCAACCCCGGGGTGTTTGACATAAATGGTTGTGAACGTTTATTGGGTATGTGTATGTAGGCAAAGTGTCTGAACCGGGGAAATGTTGTATTTAATACTATTTGAGAACTGAAATTAGCAAGCGCTCTGCCAGTGCATTCCGTGCCTGTCCTTGTTACTCTCTGTAATGGATGTCTGCTTACGGGTTTTTGCTTTGCACCTGTTTATATGGGAAACCATCTTTTGTGTGTTTTCCAGGACTTTTTTTTCTTGTTGGTTTTTTCCTCCTTTCCCTCACCAGTGGCTGACTTACCTGTGTGCCGCTGCTGCTGCCGCCGACCTTGCATCTGTGGCCGGTCTCGCCACCTTTCCGGTTTCTGCTGTTGCCGCCATCGGTACCGCAGCTGCTGCTGCGACCGCGGCTTGACCCCGCTGCCTCCATCTTCTTCGTCGCCCACATCATCCCTCCCTTTCCTCTCCCAGTCTTCAGCCCTTTCTCCTCCTCGCCCCTCTCCTGGGAACCCGCAAGGACTCCTCGCCCCGGGGTCGGAACGAGGACGCACCAGTCCGCCGTGCGCCATCTTTGGAGAGAGGACCTTCATCCTGATCTCTTCATCTTGTGTTGCGCCGGCGACCCCACTCTCTACCCCTACAGCTTCGTGGGTCGCTGGTGCCACTGCTCTACCTGCTGCATACAGGTGTTGGACGGCCGCCACACCTGTGTGCCTGGTTTGAGTGCATCTCACCTTCACCCTCGAACCTTCGTGCCCTCATCGTTGTGTGTAACTGTATCTCCTTGGAAGGAGAAAGGACGCTCACCCTCGAACCTTCGTGGCCTCGTCGTTGTGTGTAACTGTATCTCCCTGGAAGGAGAAAGGACGCTCACCCTCGAACCTTCGTGGCCTCGTCGTTGTGTGTAACTGTATCTCCCTGGAAGGAGAAAGGACGCTCACCTCGAACCTTCGTGGCCTCGTCGTTGTGTGTAACTGTATCTCCCTGGAAGGAGAAAGGACGCTCACCCTCGAACCTTCGTGGCCTCGTCGTTGTGTGTAACTGTATCTCCCTGGAAGGAGAAAGGACGCTCACCCTCGAACCTTGGTGTCCTCGTCGTTGTGTGTAACTGTATCTCCCTGGAAGGAGAAAGGACGCTCACCTCGAACCTTGGTGTCCTCGTCGTTGTGTGTAACTGTATCTCCTTGGAAGGAGAAAGGACGCTCACCCTCGAACCTTGGTGTCCTCGTCGTTGTGTGTAACTGTATCTCCTTGGAAGGAGAAAGGACGCTCACCCTCGAACCTTGGTGTCCTCGTCGTTGTGTGTAACTGTATCTCCTTGGAAGGAGAAAGGACGCTCACCCTCGAACCTTGGTGTCCTCGTCGTTGTGTGTAACTGTATCTCCTTGGAAGGAGAAAGGACGCTCACCTCGAACCTTGGTGTCCTCGTCGTTGTGTGTAACTGTATCTCCTTGGAAGGAGAAAGGACGCTCACCCTCGAACCTTGGTGTCCTCGTCGTTGTGTGTAACTGTATCTCCTTGGAAGGAGAAAGGACGCTCACCCTCGAACCTTGGTGTCCTCGTCGTTGTGTGTAACTGTATCTCCTTGGAAGGAGAAAGGACGCTCACCCTCGAACCTTGGTGTCCTCGTCGTTGTGTGTAACTGTATCTCCCTGGAAGGAGAAAGGACGCTCACCCTCGAACCTTGGTGTCCTCGTCGTTGTGTGTAACTGTATCTCCCTGGAAGGAGAAGGACGCTCACCCTCGAACCTTGGTGTCCTCGTCGTTGTGTGTAACTGTATCTCCCTGGAAGGAGAAAGGACGCTCACCCTCGAACCTTGGTGTCCTCGTCGTTGTGTGTAACTGTATCTCCCTGGAAGGAGAAAGGACGCTCACCCTTGAACCTTGGTGTCCTCGTCGTTGTGTGTAACTGTATCTCCCTGGAAGGAGAAAGGACGCTCACCCTCGAACCTTGGTGTCCTCGTCGTTGTGTGTAACTGTATCTCCCTGGAAGGAGAAAGGACGCTCACCCTCGAACCTTGGTGTCCTCGTCGTTGTGTGTAACTGTATCTCCCTGGAAGGAGAAAGGACGCTCACCCTCGAACCTTGGTGTCCTCGTCGTTGTGTGTAACTGTATCTCCTTGGAAGGAGAAAGGACGCTCACCCTCGAACCTTGGTGTCCTCGTCGTTGTGTGTAACTGTATCTCCTTGGAAGGAGAAAGGACGCTCACCCTCGAACCTTGGTGTCCTCGTCGTTGTATGTAACTGTATCTCCTTGGAAGGAGAAAGGACGCTCACCCTCGAACCTTGGTGTCCTCGTCGTTGTGTGTAACTGTATCTCCCTGGAAGGAGAAAGGACGCTCACCCTCGAACCTTGGTGTCCTCGTCGTTGTGTGTAACTGTATCTCCCTGGAAGGAGAAAGGACGCTCACCCTCGAACCTTGGTGTCCTCGTCGTTGTGTGTAACTGTATCTCCTTGGAAGGAGAAAGGACGCTCACCCTCGAACCTTGGTGTCCTCGTCGTTGTGTGTAACTGTATCTCCTTGGAAGGAGAAAGGACGCTCACCCTCGAACCTTGGTGTCCTCGTCGTTGTGTGTAACTGTATCTCCTTGGAAGGAGAAAGGACGCTCACCCTCGAACCTTCGTGTCCTCGTCGTTGTGTGTAACTGTATCTCCTTGGAAGGAGAAAGGACGCTCACCCTCGAACCTTGGTGCCCTCGTCGTTGTGTGTAACTGTATCTCCTTGGAAGGAGAAAGGACGCTCACCCTCGAACCTTGGTGTCCTCGTCGTTGTGTGTAACTGTATCTCCTTGGAAGGAGAAAGGACGCTCACCCTCGAACCTTGGTGTCCTCGTCGTTGTGTGTAACTGTATCTCCTTGGAAGGAGAAAGGACGCTCACCCTCGAACCTTGGTGTCCTCGTCGTTGTGTGTAACTGTATCTCCTTGGAAGGAGAAAGGACGCTCACCCTCGAACCTTCGTGTCCTCGTCGTTGTGTGTAACTGTATCTCCTTGGAAGGAGAAAGGACGCTCACCCTCGAACCTTGGTGTCCTCGTCGTTGTGTGTAACTGTATCTCCTTGGAAGGAGAAAGGACGCTCACCCTCGAACCTTGGTGTCCTCGTCGTTGTGTGTAACTGTATCTCCTTGGAAGGAGAAAGGACGCTCACCCTCGAACCTTCGTGTCCTCGTCGTTGTGTGTAACTGTATCTCCTTGGAAGGAGAAAGGACGCTCACCCTCGAACCTTGGTGTCCTCGTCGTTGTGTGTAACTGTATCTCCTTGGAAGGAGAAAGGACGCTCACCCTCGAACCTTGGTGTCCTCGTCGTTGTGTGTAACTGTATCTCCTTGGAAGGAGAAAGGACGCTCACCCTCGAACCTTCGTGTCCTCGTCGTTGTGTGTAACTGTATCTCCTTGGAAGGAGAAAGGACGCTCACCCTCGAACCTTGGTGTCCTCGTCGTTGTGTGTAACTGTATCTCCTTGGAAGGAGAAAGGACGCTCACCCTCGAACCTTCGTGTCCTCGTCGTTGTGTGTAACTGTATCTCCTTGGAAGGAGAAAGGACGCTCACCCCCGAACCTTGGTGTCCTCGTCGTTGTGTGTAACTGTATGTCCTTGGAAGGAGAAAGGACGCTCACCCTCGAACCTTGGTGTCCTCGTCGTTGTGTGTAACTGTATCTCCTTGGAAGGAGAAAGGACGCTCACCCTCGAACCTTGGTGTCCTCGTCGTTGTGTGTAACTGTATCTCCTTGGAAGGAGAAAGGACGCTCACCCTCGAACTTGGTGTCCTCGTCGTTGTGTGTAACTGTATCTCCTTGGAAGGAGAAAGGACGCTCACCCTCGAACCTTGGTGTCCTCGTCGTTGTGTGTAACTGTATCTCCTTGGAAGGAGAAAGGACGCTCACCCTCGAACCTTCGTGTCCTCGTCGTTGTGTGTAACTGTATCTCCTTGGAAGGAGAAAGGACGCTCACCCTCGAACCTTGGTGTCCTCGTCGTTGTGTGTAACTGTATGTCCTTGGAAGGAGAAAGGACGCTCACCCTCGAACCTTGGTGTCCTCGTCGTTGTGTGTAACTGTATCTCCTTGGAAGGAGAAAGGACGCTCACCCTCGAACCTTGGTGTCCTCGTCGTTGTGTGTAACTGTATCTCCTTGGAAGGAGAAAGGACGCTCACCCTCGAACTTGGTGTCCTCGTCGTTGTGTGTAACTGTATCTCCTTGGAAGGAGAAAGGACGCTCACCCTCGAACCTTGGTGTCCTCGTCGTTGTGTGTAACTGTATCTCCTTGGAAGGAGAAAGGACGCTCACCCTCGAACCTTCGTGTCCTCGTCGTTGTGTGTAACTGTATCTCCTTGGAAGGAGAAAGGACGCTCACCCTCGAACCTTGGTGTCCTCGTCGTTGTGTGTAACTGTATGTCCTTGGAAGGAGAAAGGACGCTCACCCTCGAACCTTGGTGTCCTCGTCGTTGTGTGTAACTGTATCTCCTTGGAAGGAGAAAGGACGCTCACCCTCGAACCTTGGTGTCCTCGTCGTTGTGTGTAACTGTATCTCCTTGGAAGGAGAAAGGACGCTCACCCTCGAACTTGGTGTCCTCGTCGTTGTGTGTAACTGTATCTCCTTGGAAGGAGAAAGGACGCTCACCCTCGAACCTTGGTGTCCTCGTCGTTGTGTGTAACTGTATCTCCTTGGAAGGAGAAAGGACGCTCACCCTCGAACCTTCGTGTCCTCGTCGTTGTGTGTAACTGTATCTCCTTGGAAGGAGAAAGGACGCTCACCCTCGAACCTTGGTGTCCTCGTCGTTGTGTGTAACTGTATGTCCTTGGAAGGAGAAAGGACGCTCACCCTCGAACCTTGGTGTCCTCGTCGTTGTGTGTAACTGTATCTCCTTGGAAGGAGAAAGGACGCTCACCTCGAACCTTGGTGTCCTCGTCGTTGTGTGTAACTGTATCTCCTTGGAAGGAGAAAGGACGCTCACCCTCGAACTTGGTGTCCTCGTCGTTGTGTGTAACTGTATCTCCTTGGAAGGAGAAAGGACGCTCACCTCGAACTTGTGTCCTCGTCGTTGTGTGTAACTGTATCTCCTTGGAAGGAGAAAGGACGCTATCCTGTCTGCGACGTGGTGTGTATCCGACGGGCGGACGCGCTCTCCCTTCGCCGGGACCTGCATAGGGACTGTCTCACGGTTGAGGCTTTGGGGGTCGGTCCGTAAGTTCTGGCATCCCGTTTAATTATTGCTAGAGATAAAGGACAGGCATTAAATCACTTTTGTCGCAGAGCGCTTTTAATTATCTATAAGTTATGTTTGCCTATATGAATGTTTTGTTTTGCATTTCCCTATACTTGCTTTCAATGGGTTGTCGCCGTGTATGGTGGTTTTTTGTGTGCAGGATTCCAGTTTTTATCTCGCCAAGTTTAACCATGCACTGTTTATCAATCTTTCTGTGATGATTGTTCCTTCGTCTGTTCGCGTTTAAACAGAGAGTGAAATTAATGTGTGGATGTTTAGTTACAGTCCTTAGCAGTTGATTCATTCCAATATACTACCCATTCTAAGGGTATTGCCCAGACGCTCCTTTGTTTTGGCCTCTTATTTATTATGATCCAGTTACTAAAATTTTTCTCTTTCTGAACGTAATCCCATCTCATCCCAAGGTGTTGTCTTTGATTTGCATCTTGGCAATTCTGATCTCCCTATTTTAATTTTTGAGGGATCAGATTTTGGTAGCATTCTGTTTTTTTAAAAATTTCTCTTGACCCCTTTGATTGCATTCCGGCTCTACCTTATTTTCTGGCCCACCCAGTAATCCGCGGGACGTGAATGTTTGTGGGAGAGATTCGATTTTTTGTTCTGTGTTGTTGTGTGTGTGTGTGTGAGTGTGTGTGTGTGTGTGTGTGTGTGTGTGTGTTTTGGTGTGTGTGGTGTGTGTGTCCCTTCCATTTATTTACAGCCCTTTTGGAGTTATAAATGTATACCCGTCCTTATATATGTATGTGAACATGGTGTGAACATCTATGTTTTTTTGTGACAGTAAAGTTTCAGTTTTTTGTACTCGTATTTCCGTGTTTGGATTTGATGTTTGTGTGGTTAGCGCGATTGAGTTGGGATTGATCATAGCGTTTCCCTTGAACAATTACCACGTGACTTCACCCACGTGACACACACCATGTCACATCCGATATACGATGATTGCCTGTCACACACACCATGTCACATCTGATATACGGTGATTGCCTGTCACACACACCATGTCACATCTTATATACGGTGATTGCCTGTCACACACACCAGGTCACATCTGATATACG
>CM031615.1:77543512-77556012 GCA_018398815.1 Conus ventricosus
ATCTTTCTGAACAGACATGGAGAGAGAGGTTACATATCTTCATCTTTCTGAACAGAGATGCAGAGGAAGGATACATATCTTCATCTTTCTGAACAGAGATGCAGAGGAAGGATACATGTCTTCATCTTTCTGAACAGAGATGGAGAGGAAAGATACATATCTTCATCTTTCTGAACAGAGATGTATAGGGAGTATAGGAGTAAGGATACATATCTTCATCTTACTGAACAGAGATGCAGAGGGAGTAAGGATATATATCTTCATCTTACTGAACAGAGATGCAGAGGGAGTAAGGATACATATCTTCATCTTACTGAACAGAGATGCAGAGGGAGTAAGGATATATATCTTCATCTTACTGAACAGAGATGCAGAGGGAGGAAGGATTTTTATCTTCATCTTTCTGAACTAGAGACAGAGAGGGAGTAAGGATACATAACATATCTTCATCTTTCTGAACTAGAGACAGAGAGGGAGTAAGGATACATATCTTCATCTTTCTGAACCAGAGATGGAGAGGAATGATACATATCTTCATCTTTCTGAATTAGAGACAGAGAGGGAGTAAGGATACATATCTTCATATTTCTGAACCAGAGATGGAGAGGAATGATACATATCTTCATCTTACTGAACAGAGATGCAGAGGAAGGATACACATCTTCATCTTTCTGAACCAGAGATGGAGAGGGAGTAAGGATATATATCTTCATCTTTCTAAACTAGAGACAGAGAGGGAGTAAGGATACATATCTTCATCTTTCTGAACAGAGATGCAGAGGGAGGATGGTTACATATCTTAAAGATGAGTCAGAGATGCAGAGGGAGGATGGTTACATATCTTAAAGATGAGTCAGAGATGCAGAGGGAGGATGGTTACATATCTTAAAAATGAGTCAGAGATGCAGAGGGAGGATGGTTGCATATCTTAAAGATGAGTCAGAGATGCAGAGGGAGCAAGGATACATATCTTCATCTTTCGCTAGAGTTCTCTTGCCCATATTGATGGCATTCGCCACTTCCTGTTGGTGTGATTGGCATATTGTGTGCTTCATGTTCACAGATTACCATCTGTTTGCCATACCTGACTAGTGACAGTGTCAAACTTTCAAGTATGAAGCACACACTGGGTGGTTTGTGTGCAGGCTAGGGCTACAGACAGGTGGTGGATTGACCTCGCATAACAACAGACAACCATGGAGATTTCAAAGTAGGGTGACATTCTGACCAGTTTGGTTTATATTCCAGTATATCTGACACATGCTGGTTTATATTCCAGTATATCTCACACATGCTGGTTTATATTCCAGTATATCTCACACATGCTGGTTTATATTCCAGTATATCTGACACATGCTGGTTTATATTCCAGTATATCTCACACATGCTGGTTTATATTCCAGTATATCTGACACATGCTGGTTTATATTCCAGTATATCTGACACATGCTGGTTTATATTCCAGTATATCTGACACATGCTGGTTTATATTCCAGTATATCTCACACATGCTTGCATGAATCCTGGCACCCAGCTATGTTAACCAACTTGCACACATGACCTGAAATCAGGATCAGAGACTGTGTCTGCACTGCTTAAAGCCTTGATCATTCAGTGTGTATAACAATCCAGCACACACACCACATTATCTTATGACTCTAGGTGTGGTCACATTTACATTTCTAGCAAACAACAGCAAACTGCAGTTTTGTATTTGGGAAAATCAATGTGACTTATATTCAAAATGTCTTATTTATGGGCAAAATAGACGTGTTTTTCTTTTCAAAAAAAGGAAGGCATGGGTATAATTCTCATACAAATGTCAAAAATGATCTGGAAAACCTAGTCTTGAATAAGAGGTATTCTTTTTTTTAGAAGTTAAATCTAGTACAGGAAGAACAAACATGCTACAGAAAAAGAAAAAAAAATCTTCAAAGGGGGAGAATCGTCACTAAGAGAGTCATTCATGACAAGTTTCACTGTTTCATGAATAACAGTCGGGAAGAAAAAAAAAGATAAAACTAAAGGACAGCAAAGAGGAGACGGCAAGCAAAAAATAAAAACACATACACACACAAAAAACACCAACAGCACACTTGATGACACAGTGACACCCTGCTTACACTGCTACATGATAAAACAATTCATGTCATCAGTATGAAGCTTATAACTGGTGTTTTACGTTTGTTGGATCACAGCAGCTACCACTGAACACTACCAAAGTGACTCAGCAGCAGTGCAGTGTCTCCTCCGTTAGGTTGCTTTGTGGTGACCTGATATCAGTTTCTTCCGGTGGACGGCCGATTCTGGCCATGACTGTGTAACAAGAGCTGTGTGAGGTGGAGTCAAAATGAGTGGCACAGGAGTCAAGTCACTGATAGTGCACTCAATATATGAGAATGAGAAAACATACAGACACAGACACACAGACACACACACACAAGACAGTGGCAGGGCAAAAGGTTCAAGGACTGACTTGGCCACAGCACGCAGAGCTCCGTCGGTCAGGTTAGTGTGGGAGATGTTCAGGTACAGCAAGATCTTACAACCCTTGGCCACCAGTTTCAGAGTCTCATCCTGCACATACAACACCAGCCACAGTGAAAAGAGGACCATGAACAATGATCAGGATCACAGTAACACTAGTAGGAGTAACAGCATCAACAACAATGATAATAACAGCACTGTAACACAACAGTACCGGCAATATTATTGCTACCGCAACTGTTGCTGAAGCTTGTAGTGTATAACATCTGTTCTGACATTTTGTTTTTAATCATCAGTATATACTAATTATGGATGAAAATGTCATATTTTATCACACTGACCAGGGCAGGATGGAAAGACATTATTATTTTCTTTTCTTACCTTTTCCTTCTCACTGTGTTTAGAAATTCCTCATTCTGAGGGAATTACTCGTTCAATGAATCAATGAATGAAGCAGCGTTAAGTAACCTTACATCACATGAACAATTTGCATGGCTGAGAAAGAAAAACAAGAAGAAAAAATTACAATATAAATGTTAAATAACTGTTTATATATATTCCAGGTATTATTAAAATCTGTAAAGGTGTGCGTGTGTGCGTGTGTGCACGTGCGTGTGTGTGTGTGGTGTGTGTGTGTGTGTGTGTGTGTGTGTGTGTGTGTGTGTGTGTGTGTGTGTGTGTGTGTGTGTGTGTGTGCTGTACTATCTCAATCAGTGGAGCACCCAACTTATGATCCTGGTGATCTTGTGGCTGCTGGTTTGATCTGCGTTAACACTGGCTTTGACTCAAATTTAAAAAAATGAGAGTATAAACTGTGGTTCTGTGTGTGAAAGCAAGCATAACATCTTGCACATACTTTACATCCCATCACCAACGTGGGAAAGAAAAGGCCGGTATGGCCATTGGTGAGGATGACACCTACATAGTGCGCACAAAACCAATGAAATGAGTAAAATAAAAAGAGACTGATATTCAACTGACTGACACAGGAAACAACTGAAAGTAGTGCCAGCAAGCAGCTCTTCATGTCAGTTCTATCTGTGTGGGCAGCCCATTGTGTTAACAAGAGTGTGGATTGAAAAATCACTTGAGCCTTGTCTCTGAGGATAGGTACTATACAAGGACTCTGTGATAACTATACTAGTGGTAACATGTACGTGTACATGTTTATGTATTTGGGTCAGGTCTGGATACTATGCCTATACGTGTACTTGATACATATCAAACCAAAGTGCATTCCTGTCCGTTCATGAGCAGCATGTGAAAAGATAGCTATCTTTGGCTACAGGAAGGAAAACTGCCTGTTTTATTCCATTTTCACATACCACATATCAGGGGGGAGGGAAAGGGGCAAGCACACCATCAAAATTCACTTCCTTTCACCTGATGCACAAAGAACACACCTGTTCTCAACTAGCATTCACCAGTCTGTTAGTCCTGTTTCTGTGCACCTTTTTATAGGTGTTGATATGTTTTCTACTAACATTCACCTATCTGTGAGTCCTGTTTTGGGGCACCTTTTATAGTTGTTGTTTCATTTTTTTCATAATTGTTCTTTTTGGCAAAAAAAAGACCATTCCTTGTCTTCCACATGAGTGGAGAGGTGGGCCACGTGGTCAAGTATTCTCTTAGGAAGCCAAAAATCCCCAGGTCTGTGGTTCAAAAAGTTACATGGGCAGTTTCCTTTCTTCTTCTTCACAAGACCTGAAGGGGGAGATTCTGAGCTCTGGACTGTGGATGAGATCATTAAACAGAGGTCAAGGTCATGTACACAGGAGGCACTCTGTACCTGAAAAAGAACTCAAGATGGCAACAATGGAGTTGTACCTGGCGAGCATTTACATTGGCAAATGAATGAAAACACGCTCAAGCAAACATTCAACACAATAAATTCTCACATCAATGCCCAGGCAGCCAGAGAAGTTGAGGTCCTGGATGTTGCGGCACTCGCTGACGGAGACGAAGGAGGGCCGTGTCAGGTGCTGGCACTCTCGCATGTTGAGGTGGATCAGGTACATGCGGGCCTTGGGCAGCAAGTTGGACACAATCTTGTCCGTCACCCTGCCACCCCACAGGATCATGATGATTCCACGATGAAACGCAACAACCTTTGTATCCCACCATCTGCTACACCTGTTCTCCAGTGACCAGTCACAGTCCACATCACTTCAACCAAGTGTGTGAACATTCTTCAGTATTGCACTCTAAAATCTATGGCGTATAGCCAGTCACAATCATGTATTATGCATGAAGAACACTTGAAAAAAAAAACAACAACAAAAAACAGTAGGACCACAATCACTTTCTGTTCTATTACTCTGCCTGTCTTCTGTTATGCTTCAGACTGTATATAAGTTCTTCGTAGAATACGTAGTTCAAGTCAAAGAAATCTTTCAAAAATCTTGCTAACAAAGACCAAATGGAGATGCACGCAAGTTCCCCATATCTTTGAAAACTTTGTTATTGAAGTAAGAGACTTAGGATGATGCGAAACACAGGAAATGGAAATGCTGCTAGCACAGACACCATGTCAAGCATCTTGTTGCCGTAAACTGAAAAGAACAAACAAGTTTTCTGAATGTTCAATCATGATTGTGTTCATTAGAAAATTTTCACGCGCGTGCACACACACACACACACCACACACACACAGAAAGAGGAGAGAGACAAGGGAGCCTGGGGCGGGTGGGGAAATGCTTAATAACAGAATACTTTATACTGAAAAAAAAAATTTGACAGAGTTAATATCTATCTGTTAATTTCCATTTAGGCCTATAGTGGCAAGATACAGAACTACTCACCCTCCCACCAATATGTGAGGTGGGAGGGGGTCAATTAAAGGTTTTCAGATTGTTTATTTTTCTATTACATTCAAAACCATGGACCATATTAAAAACAAACAAAAAGCAAAAAACATACTGAATTTCTGACTAAAATCACTCAAAATGAAAAAAAGGATTAAGATTACTTGTATTCTGGATTTTAGAATTAAATTATGACAGTAGATTTGTGCAATGACCCTTTTGAAAGAAAAATCATAAACAAATAATCACTATGCAAAACAAAATATTATAATAGCCATATTAAAGCCTTTGTATATATTTTTTCTTCTTCTCATATTTACTTACAAATTCTAATATAACTGCGATGATCAGTTCTGTTATGTAACATGTGATGTCATAAGATCAGTTATTGAGACATGCAGTTCACATAACATATCATACAAGTGCACAATGACTAAACACATCATCTCATGCCATGATCAAGTCTTGAGTCATTTTGCAGTTGTGTGTGACCTTTCATGCATACTTGTGTGTGTGTGTGTTGCGTGTGTGTGTGTGTGTGTGTGTGTGTGTAAGTGTTGTGTGTGTGTGTGTGTGTGTGTGTGTGTGTGTGTGTAAGTGTGTGTAAGTGTGTGTGTGTGTGTGTGTGTGTGTGTGTGTGTGTGTGTGTGTGTGTGTGTGTGTGTAAGTGTGTGTGTAAGTGTGTGTGTGTGTGTGTGTGTGTCGTGCGTGCGTGCATGCGTGCGTGCATGCGTGTGTGTGTATGTGCGCGTGCATGTGTGTGTTGTGTGTGTGTGTGTGTGTGTGTGTGTGTGTGTGTGTGTGTGTGTATGTATGTGTGTTTGTGGGTGGGTGTGCACACACACACACACACAAAATTGATTGCATCATTGTGTGCTCGAGACAGTGCATAAGAGAGAGAGAAAGAGAGAAAGAAACAGACAGATAGAGGGACAGACAGACAGAGATGGAGAAAGGGGGCGGGAGAGAGAATAAGAATGAGAGAAAGAGAGAGAGAGAGAGAGAGAGAGAGAGGGGGGGGGGAAGGGACAGACAGAAGAGACAGAAACAGAAAAAGGCAGTGGGAAGAGGGAAGAGACAGACAGACAGAGACAGAGACAGAGAAGTGCTATGACCTCCAATACAGATCGACATACATCTATTGAATACTAAAGAATACTCATACTCTGATGCATGTTAACCAGTGAACTATAAACACATTTTACAGAGACTTGGGTGAAAAGAATGGACTGTTACACATCAGCTCATAACAGGTCGACGATGAAATCCTAAACAAAGGACAATCACGGTACATAGGATCATGATGTGTGAGCAATGGACGGAAGCAAAATGGCAACAGGTGTGGATCGGAAAAAAACAAAACAATAGAAAAAGCCAGAGTGGATATGACAAATGCTACAAATTACAGGATGAAGCCTGATAATTTTCAGGTGCGTCTTGCCACTACAGCTTGTGCAGAGTATGACGATACATGTCTACAAATCAGGTGCTGGTGGATTTCTTTTGGTTTATGTCTTATCTCACAAAGTCTTTAATACATGCAATTAGAAAAAAAATGAAAATGATTGGCAGCAAAGATGTATGGTGCCAGAGATGTTCAGTGAGCATAAGGTGTAAAACATATCAACATTTAAATGGCTGCACAAGGCGTAAAACATATAAATGTTTGAAATTCAATTTGTTGACTGCTTAAAATGTAATGTACATTTACACTACCATTCAATTTTCATTACGTTATTACTCTTTTTCATAATTAAAAACAGGGCAGTTTTCAAATGAAATCACAACATCTAATGATAGCAACATTGAATACAAATTTGGGGGAATAAATCCTTGCACACCAACATTGCATTTGGCTGATGTTTAATGCTTTGACTTTTGGTTATGGATGTGAACATTTGCACTGTTAAAAACTGTAAAGTAACAAAAACAAAATTGAAAACAACAACTCTAGATTCAGCACACCAATTGAAGCAAAGTAAATAAAAGTTTAGACATCAACATTGGTTTCATCATGTGGGGAAAAAAATCAACTTTCATGGGAGGGAGGGAGGGGCAGCTTTCAATTACTGAACTTGTTACTCCTAAAATTCAAAAGTAAATGGGGACCATTATCTGAATCTCAAAATTTGTGGTTCAGAAAATATTTGAAACCAATCAGCATTCTTCCATAGTTATTTGACTGCATGACAAAGGCCATTTCTTACTGAAACAGATGCCATACCAGCATGGCGCTACGCTATGCAGGATAATATAAACATGCATATATAGTCAGCCACAACGACGGCTTCACAGAAGTTAGTTTGCTAATGTTAAGACAGAACATTCAAAACAGTCTAGCAGTTATAGCCTAACATAAATTGCTGTCAGCAACAATCAGTATCTACTGAAGCTTAAAAATGCAAACAAATATGAGGTGATGATTCCATTTTTCTACATTCACAAGAAAACATCAGACTGCAGGATGGATGGAATTAGACCCTGCTTCTGCTGCACAGTAGCAACAAGCACGGCATGAGTTCCCAATTCTGGAAGGAATCAAACGTCAAAAATACAGCGCCGTTGTGTTTTGTCTTGTGACTCGTTTGTCTACGTTTCTCTGGGTCGTTCGCTAACATTTATTTAAGATTTGTTTAGATTTCCGCCTGCAGTCGTCTCCCTTTGCAATTAGATCTTTTAGGTTTGTTTTTATTAAAGCTCTGACTCTTTTTTTCTGAAACAACGGCGCTGTATTTTTGACGTTTGATTCCTTCCAGAATTGGGAACTCATGCTGAACTCTGAAGCGATCTGAAGCGATCAAAGCTAAGTGAATTTTCGTTATTTTATTCGTTTGTGTCTCACCTGAAGAAGACCTAAGAGGTCGAAACGCGTTGTGTTTTGTCTTGTGACTCGTTTGTCCACGTTTCTCTGGGCGGTTCGCTAACATTTATTTAAAACCTAAAAGATTAATTTTGTGCTTCATTAGAGCACTTGACACATGCAAGTTCTCTGTGCCCAGAGCTTTGACGCATCCTATTTTGTGCTTCATTAGAGCACTTGACACATGCAAGTGCTCTGCGCCCAGAGCCTCAACACATCCTGCGCTGTGCGGGATCCAAAGCCGACTGGACAAGAGAGCTGTCTGTGAAAGGAGCAGATCCAAGGTCCATCACTCTAGTCTTGCCAGAACAAGCAAACAACAGGGCAAGGTCCATCACTCTAGTCTTGCCAGAACAAGCAAACAACAGGGCAAGGTCCATCACTCTAGTCTTGCCAGAACAAGCAAACAACAGGGCAAGGTCCATCACTCTAGTCTTGCCAGAACAAGCAAACAACAGGGCAAGGTCCATCACTCTAGTCTTGCCAGAACAAGCAAACAACAGGGCAGAACGAAAAGCTTGTGTCCACAGCAGTGATTATGCTCTCTCTGTCTAATCTCTAGATTAGAAAACTAGCATGGTATGAACTGTAACAAGACAAAAAAGAAGTGTGAATAAAAACTTTTGAGAACAACAGTATATGAATGGGCCACAAAGACAGGAACTAACTGACTACAATGAAGAAAAAAGAAAAGAAAAAAAATTACGGTATACTACAATACACTACAGTACGTTACGATACCATATTCTTTTCTCCATACAACCTACATGCAAAATGGGGCAGTCTATACAACTGATAACCAAGCCATTAGTACAACAGTCTCAATCTGTCTACGACATTTTTGAGGTTTGCATCCCAGCCACACTGGTGTAGAGAGAACAGAGGTGGTGACTTTGTTCACCCTCACACATCAACAGGTGTGCAGACTCTCAACCCCGTCTCCTGTGTATATGCACACCGAAGCTCAAGGTACCCCTATGGAAGATCTTGCCATCCACGCCAGCACTCAGTGTTATTAAATGTGAAAATAACCCCGGAAAAACATCCAAGAAAAGATTTGAGGACTCGATCTTAATTAAGATAATAATTTTGATGTGAGCTTAACCATATCTTTTTAAAATTCTGCATAAACTATCATCAAAGTATGGACACCTGTTATGAAAACATATGTCTGCCAAAAGCACTGTACATCAATCACTATTTTTTCTTTTCCCCCAGCACTTTATCTTATTTGAAAGTATTAACAGTAGCTACATCCCTTCAGTTTAAAAGTATTAAGACTCTGTATTTTTTCTTTTCAGCCAACACTTTATCTTATTTGAAAGTATTAACAGTAACTACATCCCTTCAGTTTAAAAGTATAAAGAATAAAGACACTGTTGAGTCTCCTTCACGTAAAATAAAATTTCTTACCTGCAGAAATCAAAATGTTGAGCTGTTTACTAGCTTTTGACCCCGGCCCAGATGCAAAAGTTAATGAATTGCTCAATAGTCTGATTTCTGTATGTGAGAATCTTTTACATAGAACATGGCAGATTCATGAAAAGCTTCTATTCACTGAGTTCATATCTTTTCTCATCGGACAGTATACAGTGTCTACAACACACTTTCTAATCAGAACACCTTGGTAAGTGGCAATGCTTTTTGATAATTGAAAAGCCACATACATGTCTAAAAACAATCGCTGTAAAAGAAGACAAGTAGCAAGTGCATGGAGAAAAAAAAGAGAGAAGATATGCAGCCAAAGTCTATCTGCTCTGTGCAGTGAAGAACTATCATACTGTGAATACAGTACATGAGGGGCAGAGACAGGAAAGAACCAAAGCAGGATGTGAAAACAAAAGATGTGAAATTTACCCATCTGTTAATCTGTGATGGAAAAAAAATGAATGGAACATAAAATATGGTGAGCGAATACAAACCAAACACAGTTAAAGGGATCAACACACAGTTTCAATCTATGAATAAAACGTCTCTCCAGTGAGTGGCTGTACACATTTCAAGGGATCAACACACAGTTTCAATCTATGAATAAAACGTCTCTCCAGTGAGTGGCTGTACACATTTCAACACCACTCTTCAACGTCTGGTTTACTCATAATCATGCATGCACACAGAGATACAGTTTAGCAAATATAGATTGCAGCAAATAATTGATTCAACATCTCATTTTTCAATCCTTCTACCTAAACACAACATGTCCACACTAAAAATTTTGAGAATACATATGGTTTACATTTTAGGATCAATAATTCTTCTGGATTTTGTCTCATTAACAGGAAAAAAAAGAAGTTTAAAATAATGTTCTTTTAAATCTGAAGAGGATCAGAAACCCAAATGATTATAATCATGTTTTTCATTGATGTTTGATACTTTTAGGTTTTTATTTTGAGAAGTCTCAAATGTTGTGTTCCAACTACATAAACAGAGGTATTTTGTTTTCTGTTTTGCAATCAAGTGTAACTGAAATCAAAGCCTTAACATATGATACACTCCTGGATTATTCTTGAAAAAAAAGAAAAACTGATGCATTTAAGACAAGACCAACAAAACTCTGTTACATTGTGATTTTAATCCCAACTGCTAAATAAAAATAAAAGAGCATTTCAAACTTGAAGTATGTTGTTAACCGCATGCATCTGAATATCCTAGACCCAAACTACAGGAACTACAATTTTCTTCTTGGGTGATCCAGACTTTGTGCTGATGAAATCTTGGGTTAGCCAAATCCAGTTGTTTAGACCAGTCAGTCTGACTGTGCTGACAAAGTTTCTACATATCCATGTTGTTTAGACCAGTCAGTCTGACTGTGCTGACAAAGTTTCTACATATCCATGTTGTTTAGACCAGTCAGTCTGACTGTGCTGACAAAGTTTCTACATATCCATGCTGTTTAGACCAGTCAGTCTGACTGTGCCGACAAAGTTTCTACATATCCATGCTGTGGTCAAATACTGGACAATACACACAAATCTTACACAAAGCAACACACTTCAGTCTCTCATACACACATGATCTTACAAATAATATTTCTCATTCAAACCTAAGCTGACAGACCACTCTTATACAGCAGTGTTCCATCACAAGAAGACAACGCTGCACCACCAGAACACTGAAATGTCCGATACACATGCACAGCAGTCTGCTACGTGTGTGGGAAAACTGTACTGTCAAGCATTTCTGCGCTAGCCCCGACACAAACCACACATCAATACCAATGGGAAGGTGCTTTCTTTTTTTTCCGCTTTTCATTCTGATCTGGTCTGAAACAGTAACGCAGAAAACATGAAGCAGCAGGCGGTGTGTCACACCTGAGTCAACGACCAAAGGAAAAAGGGCATGGACCAGACTGGGACCTAACAGGATCACTTGTTTTGACATATTTTGAGTCTTTTCTTTTGGTTCTCAACTGTCATTTCAGATGATGCAATACAAAGAAGAACTCACCAAAGCCTGATTTGAAATGGTTTGCAAAAGAAGACATTTTGAAAACAAATGCAGACGAAATCGACAAGCTGTTACTTTTCGGATAACTTGAAAACAAATGCAGATGACGCCGACAAGCTGTTAACTTTTCTTGTTTATTGTTGTTCTCCTTGAGAATGAATGCAGATGACACAGACAAACTGTCACTGTTTCTTGTTGGTTTGTTGTGGTTATTTCTGTCTTTTCTGCCTACCAAGACAGCACACTGTGAAATAATGGCCAGGTTTGAGCTGGTTGACTGCTTTTATGGAAGAGATTATAAAATTATTCTGATATCTGCCTTTTATTTATAATGAACCAAACTAACATACAAACAGAAAAAGAAAAAGAAAGAAAGACAAATGAAGGAATAAAAACTGAAGGAAAAGTACTGTCAACACAGAGGATACTACATGTCATGCCATTCAGCGATCAGCACGAACTTTCTCCTTTCAAAAGAAGATGTCTTGCACCTCATCTTCTTAATGTTCAGAGGACATGTACGTAGACAGATTCAAACCGACAGTAATGAACAAAAAGGGAACACACAGTCACGATGAATTACAAAACAAAATGTTTCTGAACATTAGCACACATGTGTAAGTGCACACACACACAAATGCAGTTACAATGAATTACAAAATGCTTCTGCATATAGGCGCATACATGTTCACACTTACACATACATATATGCACACACACAGACACATATACACACACACACAACACACTCTCTCTCTCTCTACATATAATATATACATGTGTGTGTACATATAAAAACATGAACCAGGATACTCATCCATATTCTTAAACATGCATACACTATAAAGATGACACTGAATACCAGAGAGGGATATCCTCCCATAATCTTTCAGGGTGGACGC